>LN891010.1:177292-201176 GCA_900010015.1 Tuber aestivum | reverse complement strand
GCTCAGAGTCAGGGTTCCGGGGTTCAGGAGGACACGAAGTAGAAGAGAGTGTAATTCCTAGGTACAGGTGTCCAAAGGAGATTACCAGATTGCGTGAAGAACATAAAATATAAGGGGGCACACCCCCTTATATAGAAAGAAATCCTCCCCTGATCACTAATACAAGAAAAACCCCTTGGCGTCGCGCGCAGCCGTGATGTCTCCACCATGTTCCGCCAAGTTCCGTCACACGGCCCCATGTCCCAATCAAGTAGTACCAAAGGAAATCCTTCGCATAGCAACCGGAAAACCCCAACCAATATATGCAACCAAAAACCCAATACTTATTCCGTCTCCGTAACTGGGTGGCCGTGACAATGATCCAGCAGCCCTTTTGATCAGTTTTGGGCCCAACCCCCTCCTTCATTCCAATATTGGTCTTGATAGATGTAATAGTATATCACAAACTGTGAGTAAGCAAGGCAGATTTTACATAGCTTTAGATTCTGAGCTATAGGTATGTTGGGATTTCACATGACATATATTAATACGCTATAGGTTATTATGTTTACCTGTTCATGACTCACAGTTGTGAGTCACACAATATTATGATTTTCGCACATGACTCAGATTATGAGTCATGGGTTTTACTCAGGTGATGCGAGTTATACACCTGACTTGGTTATGAAGTTTTGATTGGTTTTAGGTATGTTGCACAGTGACTCGTAGGAGTCAGCTGAGGGATTTCACATGACTCATAGTTATGAGTCACAGGGTTCATATGATGCCAGGTATGAGTCACACTAGGTGAAGAGCGACTATATAAAGGGGTCATTAGAACACCAAGTATGAGCTCTTCACATGTTCTTCTAGTTGATTTCCTACACTTATTATTTTATAAGAAAACACCTTTCTGCTCTTTACTTTACTTAAACACCTAAAAACTATCTTTCCTTCCACGACTCAAGATTAAGTCCTAAGCAAGGACTTAAGAAGAAGGAAGGAATAGGTACTATATAATAGAGGTCAATAGGACTTAGCTATCCATATAGCGTAGGCAACAGCCTAGAATAGGTATTATACGATAGAGGTTAAAAGGACTTAGCTATCCATATAGTGTAGGCAATGGACTAAGAACTATTCCCTTGTCACAAGATAAGAATCGTTACCTGTTGCACTCATCCACTCAGTAGGATTCTTAACATAGTGAATGATATCATGAATTACTCTAAAATTTTTATGTAAATCCTGCTAGGAACTTAAACTCCACCTTCTCTTACTAATCCTGGGTTGGGGAAAAGAAAAACTTTCTTGGCGCTCCCTTATCTCCATAGGTGCCACCCTCCCCCTATCAAGTTCCCTTTATTCCTCTCTATAGAATTTGTATTATTTGCATCACTGTTTGGGGGATTCTAGGACTATGATAATGGTTGGAGCTCCTGCCTTCCTGCCTTCCTGCCTTCCTGGAGCATTTCAGCCCCCACAAGTAGTATTTACGGTTGCCCAAAAGCACAGTAACATCCTTCAAAAGGTGGATGCCTGGGGGGAGGTGTTTTGGGCTAGGGTGTGTGATATGGGGTTGGTTATTATCAGTCCAACATGGGTTGGCCAACCAGCGGGTTCCAGCGGCTGGTGGGTCCCAGCATGGTTGACACCTTGATGCGGTGCTTGGGCTTTGGAACTACGATCGACCATTGTAGAGTTACTAAAGGCTATGTTTTGTTTGTCTTTAGAGGTATGATCATGGGAATAGTTTCGTGGGAAGCAGGACTTGGTCTACCAAATTTCTTCTGATGGAAGTGTAGTATACCTAGTTGTGGGAATAGGGTGGCATGCTTAATAGATAAGGAGAATTGATTGACTTGTCCAAGAGGAGTTAGTTCGCTAGGCCAAATTTGACATCCATACTGTGCTTCCCTGGTCCACGCTTCAGCTCCTTAGCACCTCCTATCCCCCCATCCTCATAGTAACTTTTTTGAAGCATATAGCAAACGTGTCTTTCCACTTGATCAGGATCTTCACTCGCAGTCGTATATACCGCCATATTGAAAACACTGCGGTACTACTGGTCTAGCACCTCTATTATTGAGGAGTTATCCTTTCCTCCTCCACCTCCGACGTTTCCCGGACCCGTATTTCAAGTATCGCAAGATCTAAAGGCTAACATGTCTAGCACAAGAGGTGCATAACGGTTGGACTGGATCGATAGACGAACCGCGCATGGAAAATTATCTGAGGTATACGTACTGGGGGGAAGCTTAGATTATCATGATGTACAGCCTGAGTGTCCTCTAGTGCCCTCCTCTGGAGACTAAAAGCGGAATTACGGTACCTCATCACTTAGTGCACCGCTACATTTATGGCTTACGATATAAACGAGACTCTCTCAACGAGCCTTGGGAACCGAGTGATACCTTGTGCAGTGGGTTTATGTGTGATAGAGCAGAATCCATAGAACACGGTATCGTAGCTTGCTGGTTGTGGCGGTGTTAAGACGTACCCTCAATAGGCCCCTCCCCATATACGTTTAAATTTCCGGTAGAGTTAGGGGGTGGGGAGGAGCGAGTGCCTCGTTTCATGTGCATTAGCTTTCGATGACACCCCGTGGATTTGATCATCTCCCATCGGGCCCTCCCCGGAGGGTTTACCACCGACTGCCAAGGGTGGAGCTGCTCCTAAAACATCATATTTAATGTGGCAAGCCGTCAATAGGTACTCGAAACCTAGACCAGCAATTCGAACTACAAAGTAGTAGGCGCAATAGCAGATGGCGCAGCTGTAGAGTGAGCGAATTCACATTGCGCGAGAACCGCGCTTGGATAAAGTATGGAGGTGGATGCTTGATGGACACTGTACCTTTTTCCTGTGCAGGGTCCATTTCGGGATAGCATTTTTCGGGTTCCTACAAGCTGGGGTATACTAGATTCATGAGCTTTTGGAGCTCTCGGTTAGAATATAGCACGAGGCCTAAGAGCTTGTTACTGTCAACATCGGTTAAGTTGTCCCCACGGAATCCTAACCATACTGTATTTTTATATTGAACCCCCCCACGGTGCTTTAAAGATGATAGGGGGAAACGTGCAGCTCTATCACAGCATCCTCCCTAAAGTACTTGCTAATCAGATAGCTTAATACTGCACATTACCTCTCGAGAAACCACTCGCTAATTAAATTCATGGGGTATCACTCAATATCTATGTTGGATTTAGTGCTTATCCGCCAACCAGACTAGTTTCCTTTCATCTAGTTTCTCCTATTACTTTCCTCACCACTCTCTTTAACGTTAGCCACTGTTTGAGTTTTTCTTCATCTCTTCGTTTCTCTCGCAACTGCAAAACCATACCGTATTCAGCTGCGGTACCGGTGTTGCTTTCTTATCATCTGCGGCCCTTCCGAGGTCCTCATGTGTTGCTTGGTTGTTCGGTTTAGCATGGAAACCCATAGCTGCGCCTGTGGTAAGAAAATCAAGCTTCTTTCTCGACTGCAGTAATATCAATCTACAATCTAGGTTAAAGCAGGCGGGTGGGGTGCTGGGTGTGCTGGATTTATGGACCAGGAAAGATCTGCGATTAGTTTAGAATAGGTAATAGACAGGGACAGCGTGGGGGAAGGAGGGGGGGCACTGAGTGTAGCACGACACATTTTGGAGGAAAAAAAAAGCATATTGCCTGATCTGGGGTTGGAGAACTGTGACTTAGGGGGAGGATAATTCGCAACATGAGCCTGAACAATTTCGGGGTGGGTCCCCCCACCTCACGTGGTCGTCATGACGGATGGTGGCTCTACCCGAGTATATAATTTTGTGCTGGGTCAGCGCCCGAAGGGTCCGCACATTTTGCTATGATACGACGAATTTGTTTAGGCTAGGGCCTAGGGTAAATAATGTTCTCAACGGCTCGTGCCTGGTGGTGAACAACCTCCTACGGCGAGTTGCCCCGCCGCCCTTGGAAGTGGTAACCACTAATGTGAAAAAAATAGTACTCGCAGCGGAACTCGAGCTTGCCGTAGTTCATAAACGGTATCGTACAGCAACCCACTGGCTTCCAAACCGGGATATTGAAGAGGAAAAAAGAAGCGGAAAAAAAAGCCAGAATAGAAACAAAAAAGGTGGGGGGAGAAAGTTGGTTTTCCGGTGCGGTACTGGCTGTTAAAAGCAGATTTCCAGAAACCGCAAGAAACGGCCAGGAGTGGTTTCCCAGCGCGTTTTGCTTGTAACAGTTTCTTCAGAGGCTAGCGACAGAACGTCTCATCCTCAAAGCTAGGAAATTGGCTTCATCCCTGCACCTACATGTATACTCGAGCACCGTACTGTATGTGTCTCCCAGGGATTTATTGTGCTTAAGTCGCCTGATTGAAGTCGCTCGCGTTGTAGTGGTGACCCGCCGAAAGAAAAACTCAATCCGGCGACTTGGGTATGGTTTCCTCCTTTGTCCAGGTCTCATTCTACTCCGCAGACTTGGCCTTAAACGAGCGAAAGGCGAGAGGGCTGCACCAACTTTGCATGCCCAAGCCGGTGAACTAGCTTCTAATGAATCTCATCCGAGTGAGATTGGGTGACGGAATCTCTACTTCTCGTCCCTCTAGCCAAAACACGGCATCTAACCCCCAATCCTAAGTCCCAAGATGATTAGCGTTTCAATGTGATTACTTACTGGCTATCTGTTCAAGAAGCAATGGCTGTGGACGCGACTGCTATCATAGGGTATTATATTTATAGACTAAATTACAATTTCTCTAGTACTCCAAAAAGCGTAACTGGATACGTCAGACCTTATTTTTGGTATCGCCCTCCCCTCCCACAAAAACTAGATTGCAAATACAACACGACTTAGCACCCAAGACGGAAAACTATGTGATGGGCAATATTGCTCCCATGCGTTTACCCATCCGCCACCCTGCTCCCCCCTCTATTCTGTGGGCCCAGTATCGGAGGTGTGCACAAAGGAAGTAAATAAGACATGTAGCTTGTAAAAATGAGAGAAATTTCGGGGAACGCTAAAGAAAATATCGAAAGAAAAGCACGGGCACCAAGGCCCAGCGTTAAATTAGATTCTTAGGAGAAGGTTGAGCTCGAGTGACCTCCGCCCATCCATCCCGCCATCCTTGCGTATCCCGAACCTAAGCGGAATCAAATCTCATCAAAGTCCGGACAAACGGATTCTCATGCCCGGCCGCGGCGATGCTCGGTTTCCCATCAATATCAACCATACTTTTGCTCCCTACAGTATTTAAGTTGAGAAAGCTTAGTTTGTTTTCCCCCTCAACCGAGACAATGGAGTCCTGGCAGGTATGCGTCTTCACGCACTCCTGAGCGTAGTTCTCGAAAAACGAGTACAAGCCTGCGCCGTAGATAAGTAAGTTGGTGGAATCGATGATGCGGAGGGCCCAGGACTTGCATGTCTTCGCCGTGCAGCCAGGGTATGTGGGGTCGTTGAAAGCGGGGTTTATAGGGAAGGGCGCGGTGACCATTGGGTTGCTCTGCCAATACGGAGTCTCCGTCTGGATCATTGCCATAAATATATTCTTCGTCTCCTGCAGTTGGTACTGGTACACGACGTTGTGTTCCGCCGCGGTGCTGTAGAACCACACTGGGCCCTCAGTCGTCTCGGTTAGGATTCCACGGCCGTTGTAGATGGATATCTGTCCAAAATCCGGCCCATCGAGATTGTGGTCGCTCGTCCAGGCCCAGATGTTCTCCATGTAGAGACTGGCAGTCTTCTTGATGTGCAAGTGCATGAAAGCGCCGAAGCACGCTGGGTTAGCTGTGTTGTTCTGCTCGGGTTTCTTTGCACACTGCTCGGGCTCGAGATTAGTGCCCCGTGACCCCCCGACGCGGAAGTGCACATCCCAGAGGCCATTGACGCCTTGCTTCCCGTAAGGGTCGCGAGAGTTCCATTCCATGAGGATGGCGCCGGGTTGGGGGCCCTGGGTTTCGAAGATGAGTTCGGACATCTCGACCACGCCGGTGTCACCTTCCTGTCCCACCTTAAAGACAGGGACGGGGTTGTTGACGTCCTTAAAGGCGTCCCCATTCGCGAGAATCAGCGGCCAAACTTCTCCCACGATACGGGTGTTCATGGGCACATTGACCGTGTCGGAGATGACATATGCGCCGTGGTCGAAATAGATGACCTTCCCAGGATTACAGTCCAGGATGGATTGGATTGCAGCAGTGTCATCGGTGATTCCGTCGCCCTTTGCGCCGTTCTGCTTCACAGAGACAAACTGGGAGACGTCGAGTTCTTGGTATTGGGGACGGGAGCGCTCAAAGATGACCTTTTGTCCTTTGGCAAGGAGGGGAGCAGGCTTGGGGAATGCGCGGTTTATGTTACCCTGTACGGTAGTTCCGCCTGGGTTTCTGCTGGAATGGTCCTTCCCTTGCCCCCACATATCGATCGTGCGAGATCCGCCCGCGAGGATGGTGGCATTGGTGGCGGTGTTGGCGATAGCTTTCCCAACGTTGGTAAGCCGGACATTATCAAGGATGAGGGTTCCGCCCGAGACGAAACCGCTAGAATTACCGCGGACTGTAGCGACACCGATATGAGTATCTTCAATAGAAGAGTCGAGAAGAATGACAGAACTGACAGCCTGTTCGGCCGGTCCATTAGTAGTAATATCAAGGCCAATCTTGCAATTGTTGATGCTGACGGACTTGAACGTCCATGCCCAGTTCCAGTTCATGTAGATAGCAGTCTCGCAGTTGTTGAACGTGAGTTTCCTGGTCATGAATTGCTGGTTACCGAAGAACGCTCCAAACTTGCCTCCGTTGAAGATCAAGTCTGACATGAACCCTCCGGAACCATTATCCATGAAGATGCCCTGGTGGGAGTTTCCCTCTGCCTGGGACATCTCGAAGCGTAGGTTAATGAGCGAGGAAGCTTGCGCCACTTGCCAATGGATACCGGTACCTGCGCCAAGGGGCATCGCGGTGGTGTCGATAACCAGGTTTCTGACGGAACGGAAGAAATTGTTCTGGTTGGTGTACCAGTTGCTGTCACCGGGTCAGTCAACCCTTTAGTCGTATTCTTGTATAACGAGCGTCCGGGAAACTTGCCTTCCATCAGGCTCATAAGGGTCGGAATCGATGATACCGATTCCTTGGAAGCTCGGAGAGCCCTTTATGGTTGGCATGTTTAATGGGTCACCGACCAGCTGCGAGTAATACATTGCGATCACCGGATTGGAGACTAGGTATGTTCCAACCGGGAAGTATATAAGTGCGGGAGCGATAGTCGATGAATCGCAGCCCCTTCCACATCGTCCACCATCAGCGATGGCATTGTTGATAGCGACGGTATCATCAGTAGTTCCATCGCCTATAGTACCACAGTTAGCAAAATCTTCTCCATGACATACATCATTACACCATCATTGGGAGCGGGGAAGTTAGGGAGGATACACACCCTTGGCGCCGTAATCCTTGACGTTACGAAAGACCCTGTACCCGGTAGGGTTCGCATTGAAAGCGGGAGCGCCACGATGAGTGATCTCTGACAACCAGAAGGTCCCAGCAGTGGACTCGGTTCCATTCCCAGCGCGGGTAGTTAGGTACACGTCTAGGCCGCGCAAGTCGCGGACTTCTCTCTCGGGTTCCTGTCGTCTGAGATTACGGCGGTGAGCAGACCACGCCGAAGTAAGAGGTAATATAAATAATAGTGCGGAAACAAGCTTGGTCTGTGTACCTCATCATAATCAATGTTAGTTGTTTCCGGTGTCTAAAAACCAAGGAAGAGAAAATGTTGGAAGAAGCCGCCTACCAGTGAGCTCCCTGAACCGGTCATCTTGATAAGGTGCGAATGACTACTTTGAAGAGCTGTTGGACACTTGGTAGAACAGAGAGGTTCGATATCCCCCAAAATTTTGAGGGTCTCAGTGGGGTTACAGGAGATTAAATCTGTGGGTATAGTATAAAAATTGACAAGAACTGGCGAAAAGGACGAATAAAAAGTGTGATTAGAGAAGAAACTGAAAAACCTGAATCCAAGAGGTATTCCTTCCGCATAAGGCGGGCGAGGGCAGCGTGAATGTGGTCCGAAGTTATGATTGAGAGAAGAGAAATAGAAAGAAAGGGGACATGAGAGAGTCTATAAGTCCAGTAATGACTGGGTAAATCTTGAGGAGCGTGGACGGCCTGGAAGTTGGCGGAAGATGTGACGATACAGATACAATGGGGGTGGAGGGGTGGTAAGGGACAAGCGGAGAGGGGAAGGGGAACGGGTAAGTGTAGGGGCATGGAGCGAATGTAGTTAATGGGAGCTATCAGAGGTCCCCACTACAGCACAATGGTATTAGTAGGGGGCCCACATGGAGCAGGGGGACTTGCGAAGGTTTCTCCTTGTCTTTGACGGAACCAGAGTGCGAAACACCCCGTGCACCGCAACTCCGAAAAAATGGGAGGGGTCTGGTTCAGGACTTTGGTGAGGAATTTTGGTGCGTTCCCATCATCCCGGGCTGCGGGGGGGGTGGGTACCGGTGGGTACCGTAATAGCTTGGCATTCCTTCCTCCATTAGCCGAAAACTTAGATCATCCTATCATAACTCAATTTCTTTAGCATGTACCTAGCTGTGGGAGTTCCGGGTTCAGTGGAAGTTATTCCCAAGGCCAGTTCTCCCCTCACGGTTGCCTCGCAGCCTCAGTCCCTTCCGATGGTGATGATGATACTGTACCGGTGAGAGCATTCTTTTCAACAGCTTGGTAGACCGGATAGTCCGATGAAATTCGGGTGTACCCCTCTTCCAAAGCTCTCCCGTCTACCACAAGATTGTCCGGGCCAGCCATGAAAAGAGGACTGGGAATGAACACACAACGCCTGCACCGTCCTGGGCAATCCAAAAACCTCACTGAGGAAACGAAATAATAATAATACCAAAAGGTTGCAACTGTAGGGTCACCACCGGTGCAAGGGCTATGATCTCGGGGAACAATCCCTAACGGGAATGCGCCCTCGTTCCTCTCCCCGGGAATTCCGCCGGCGGAAACTGATCTGGATTGGGTGGAATTGCACTTGATATGAGTACGACGAGTATGGTGGTCGCAGAAAGCTCGTACTCGTATCTGAGAATAAGTATCTGAAAATACGGCCTATGTTAGACAAACACCCGACTAACAAAAACAACGGTGTCTCCTTTCAGGTGCTTTACTGTACGCCCGGTACGAGTGCTGTACTCGTACTGCTCGGGCACCGGTGGATAAACACGCTTGGTCCTGTTGTCCCTGTTGGTAAAGGTGGATAGGATCTGCGGCGCCCCCCACCAACTCGCTTCTCCCTTTTTCGGTGCGAAAAGCAACCGTACTCGAGTACCGTACAGTACCGGCAGTCTACTCGAGTATCCTGCACGGATACCAGGGTGGGCGTGCTCCCCGAACATTCCCGCTGAGCGGCCCTTCCAGACCCCTTCGCTCGTTTTCAGGCACAACGCTAGCTCCCGGGGTACATGAACCTTAAAGATTTCTTGCCACCCCTATCATCCTTAGTAAGCTGTGCTGTTGTTGATTACTAGAAATTCGCAGGTGTGCACACTTTAGGATGCCCGTTACTACAAGTACAGTACTTAGGGTACACGAGAACAAACGAGAACTACAGTAGTAGCCCAAAGTGTATGCTCTTAGGGGATGAGAGGGGTGGTGAGATTTCCTGAATTTCAGAAGCCCGGGAGATAATGGTTGCAACCAGCTCTCCCACACTGCCATCAGAGGAGGGCTTTCTGCACTAACTGAAATTACTAGTCGAGTAAAGGCGAGTGAAATTCGAGTACGAACGAAGGGAAATGCACCCAAGCCTATCGATCGCATATCGAAAGAAATTACAGGAACGCGTTGACAACCTTTTATTTGCTGGAATGGATATCCTGAGAGCCTGTAGGGTATTATAGTTTGACCAATACTACGGTACTCCACGTATTAACCCGGCCACCCGAATACCTATGGTAATAGAGAGTTTGCGCAGGTAGACCTAGGTGGGAGTTATTAACGATGTCACTAGGGGTTGCCACTCGCACCAACAGCCCATCAAACTCCCGACAATTTTTGAGTTTCTTAAATTTCATGTATTTGAGAGGCCAATCCATCCGCTAATTCTTAACTTTCATGAAGTTTCTCTTCTCAGGATTGTCTTTGAGAAGAATAGCTACAAAATCATACCTGAACAGAGGCATAAAAGTGCAGTTCAAGTGGGCATTTGTGGTCCTCAATTCCAGGTCCGATTTTCGGGTTTTTACACCTTGACCAGGTGGGACCAAAGAACCAGGTGGCCAAGCCTTGTTGTTAACTTGTATTAACACCACCTAGGTCTCACTGCGCAAACTCTCTAATGTCTCAAAACCGGGGTGGTTCTCCATCCCAAACCACTGCCGAGAGGTCAGATCGCGTCATAGCGCCACTCCACAAAGCAGCTACGAGTTCTGTAGGGTACATCACAAAGGATCCACAGCCGCCACCAAGTAACCGAGTACCGGTAGGTATTTGCAGTGTTGCTCGCGACTGGTGACAGGTAAGTGACACCATCATGTCACTGACAGGGGGTCATTAATATTCTAGTTCTCAATCAATATCCTTTCCTCCCCGTTCCTACCTTCCTCCGGTCGTTCAATAGCCAATGCGGCCTCCTCCCCCCCCCTCCATACTCTCTACTCCACCTACATGAAACAGCCTCTTCGCTGTAGAGCGTATCACGACCAAGCACATCATACTTTCACTTTACAGTTTTATGCATCTAACAATATTATCATGCCTGTTTGAAATATATGGTACGGCGGGGTTTTGATAAGTGTGCATCAAAATACGAGGTGGGATAAAGTGTATATTGCAGGAACACTAGGCAAGGAGGACATACGGAGATACGGCTCTTAAGTTTCGTAAAGTACTAGGCCAAAAGGATCCGTACGATGGGTGGTTACCGCACGACACCTCAAAACACCCCACTCCTACAATCAACCACCCCTCAACCACGATGCCTCCACATAAGACAGGCTACCTTACAGAGTTTGAGAAAGGGCAAATAGTTGCTCTGAGAAAAAAAAAAATCTCTTTTGGAGAGATTGGAGAGCTCTTAAACCGTCCAAAGAGTACTGTTCAAACTTTCCATGACCGCTTCCAAAAGAGGGGTGATGCAAAAAACCTCCTTATACCTGGAAGACCCAAAATTATTGATTCCAGAACCCAACGCCGCCTAGTCAGAGAGTCTAAGAAGGCATGCCGCCAGACTTTATCAGAATTGCGCAATGATGTTGCACCATATTCCTCCCTCCAAACAGTCAAGAGAGCTTTAGCCTCAGTCAACATAAAGAAATGGAGAGCTAGGAAAAGAGCTCTTCTGAAGGATGAGCATGCTGTTAAGAGGTTAGCTTGGGCAATGAAGTATAAGGATTAGACAAAGGAAGACTTTGAAGAAGTCATCTTTAGTGATGAATCCTTGGTTGAAAAGTCTAAGAATCCTAAGAGTATATGGGTGTTCAGAACACCTGAAGAAAAGTGGCACAAAGACTGTATTCATGGAGTTACCAAGGGGCCAGGGATAAAGCTGATGGTGTGGGCTTGTATTTGGGGCAGAATAAGGGTCCTCTGATTCCTATTTTTGACAAGAGTGTGGATAGATTTGTATATATTGGAGTTTTGGAGGATGGTTTAGTTGATGTCTGGCAGGAGGTGGAGGATACAGTTGGGGATCCTATCTTTCAGCAGGATGGTGCAAGGATACATACTGCAAGAGATACCATGACTTGGTTTGAGGAAAACAACATACAGGTTATGGAATGGCCAGCCAATTCTCCTGACCTCAATCCTATTGAGCACTGTTGGAAGAGGATGAAGGAAAAGCTACACCAGCACTTTCCCAACATCTACAAGACCAAGGGGGGCCCAGAAACTGTTAGAAAACATCTAGCAGTAGCTCTAAATCAGGTTTGGACTCAGGATATTGAAGGGGATTTTCTGGAAAGGTTGTGGGAGTCTATGCCTAGTAGAGTTGCTGCTGTCATAGATGCAAGGGGATGGTATACCAAGTATTGATTTTTTTGTTTTCTAATTTTACATATAGCTTTTCTTATATTTATTGTATGTCTACAAATATTTTCAGTTTATTTCAAGTAGTTGTGGTTGTAGGGGTAGTAAATTTATAGTGGTAGTGGGGTTGCCGTTGCGTTGCCGGACGGTTCTTTTTGTACCCGTACTTTATGTTCCACAAGCAAGGATGTTCGGCTGGCGGGGGGGACCTAACGTGAATTGGGAAAGCTTGAGAATGGGATAGGAAATTTTCACTGGAAATTGACCGTTTCGCTGCCAATACCCTCGCTAGCCCAGCACCCCTTGTTTATAGAACATGCAGAACTTAGGAGCTGTACCCCCGTAGTATGAATGCAGATTGGTAGATATTCTTGTCCCTAATCCATCCCACACAAGACATGTAATGTGTTCACACCGGGGCACTAGTCACGTCATCGAGTACAATAGGAGTAGAATGCTAATCTTACCAGAGAGTAGCAATTCAAGGCTCACTAAGGAAGGCTTCAGTGGTGTATTAGGAAAATAAAGATAACTGTTCAACAGAGTATATTAGAATACTATTTGTCAAAGTCTGCCATATCCAGAGTGGAAGATGGCAGTCTTTTTAAGTACATGTGTTTGAGTACAATCATGAATTCTTACTCATGTTCTTACTCAATCAAACTGTAAAAATAACCAAGTATCAACTGATACTTAAAACAAAAACATAAAACAACCTAAGTATCAACCGATACTTGAAACAAAACATAAAACAAACTAAGTATCAACCGATACTTAAAACAAAACATAAAGCAAACTAAGTATCAACCGATATTTAAAACAAAACATAAAACAATCTAAGTATCAACCGATACTTAAAACAAAACATAAAACAAACTAAATAACTGAGGACCAGCTCCAGTTACAGTCTAGGTCAGAGGGCCTCATTGTTTAAGATTAATCCGTCCGATTAGTATGCGGTCAAGGAGCGAGGTTCAAGAAGTATTGCCGATATCAAGTTGGCCTTGGTAATTATCCAGTATCCCAGCGGAGGTCTAAGTCACAGGGCCTTGGGGGCTTAAGGTTCTTCTATCTTACTAGGAGACAGCCAAAAGGCAAGGGTCAAGGAAGGTCATTGGTATGGTATCAGGGAATAGCAAAGCTCATTGCTAAATACAATATTGTTAAGCGATTCGTAAAGGTCAGAGGCCTCAAGTCATATGGGTGTCTGTTCCATGAATAGTGAAAGAATCAAGACCACAACAGTCTCGTCAAGTGTACTGGGGTTCAGGAGGAAATCTGCCATCAAGGCAAGTAACCAAGAGCAAGCCGACATAATGGAAGACCAGGGGCACAACAGGTTCAGGTAGAAGAACTGTCATCAAGATAGTTAACCGAAGACGGGCGGACACAAAGGAAGGCCATGGGGGCAAAGGGTTCAGGTAGGAGAACTATTGTCAAGATAGTTAACCGAAGACAGGCGACCACAAAGGAATGCCATGGGTATATTAATCAAAGATAGTGAGCCATACTGCAGGCTCGCTACTGGTGGTCAAGCTAAGACTGGGAAAGCATGAGCAAGAAAAGATAAAGAGCAACAAGGTATCAAGTTTGTTCTCTCTGTGTTCCAGAAAGTGGAGTCGTAATAATCTGAAGGTTACTTCATGATAAACATAAAAGCAAGGAGCGGACGTAATTCTTAAGTATATACAAAGGTAGGAGATTACCAGATTGCGTAAAGAAAGTAAAATATCCAGGGGCATACCCCATAGATATACCAAAGAAAATCTCTCAATCTAACGGAGCTCCTCTAAGCTCAACTCATAATATAACCATAGGAAATCCTTCAATCTATAATGTACAGCCAGTCATCAGAAGTGTTTGTGATGCTTAGTCAGCTACCTCATGAAAAAGCCAGACTCTCACGACTGTGATCACGACTGTGATCACGACTGTGAACAACAACACAATTCATATAACCCCCTCCTAAATTTATTTTTCTCTTTCACCATTGTTTACAGATCTGGATATGCAAACCCCCTGGCTCCAAAAAAAAAAACTCCCAAAACCAAGCGAAGAGAGATGACCAACATTGAAAAAAGCATGATTATTGGCTTTTTTTTTTCTACTGCCTCTGGAATATTGCCCCCGCTGCTCAAACTATTGGGTGCCCCTGGACTACAGTTAAAAGCTTCCTTGCCTGAGCATGTGAGCGCCAATCACTAGAAAACATTCCTCACCCCAGTCGTACTCCAGTTCTTAGCCGTCAACAGCATTACACAATTGTCCGGGCAGCCAAGTCTAACCGGAAAATGACCAGATCTGATTTCAGGGATAAATATGTGCCAGGAATTTCCCTTTCTACAAGTAACATCTCAGCCCTGGTGCTACTATGAGTGATAGGATATGATTGACTAATAAGTACTAGTAAAATAGTTGATAGAGTACTCAGAGAAGTCAATATCAAGAAGTGGCTAGCCAAATCAAGACCAAAGCTCAAGCCTGAGCATGTGGTAAAGAGACTCAAGTGGGCTACAGTTCATAAAGACTAGACAGTGGAGGATTTTGAAGGAGTTATTTGGAGTGATAAGTGTAGTGTGGAGAAATCCAAGGATCCAAGACAACAATGGGTTTTCAGAAAACCTGGAGAGAAGTGGCTGTCTGATTGTATTCATCCTAAGGAGAAGGATAAGGGAATTTCTCTTATGGTTTGGGGGTGCTTTTGGGGGAAGAGAAAAGGTTCTTTAGTTCCTATTACTCAAAATATCAATAAGACCAAGTATGTTAGACTCTTGAGAAGGCATCTTTTTCCTGTTATTTATCAAATTATCTCTTTTGGTATACAAGATATTCTTTTTCAGCAAGACAATGCTCCTGTTTATAAGGCTTATAGTGTTATGGATTGGTTGGAGAGAAACTGTATTGAGGTTGAGGAACACCCCTCATATTCCCCTGATTTGAATCCTATTGAGCATGTATTGGTGGAGCTTGAAAAGCAATTGCACCAGCAGTATCCAAGGATTGGAGATACCCCAGGAGGAAAGAAAGCTGTTAAGAAAAGGCTTGTAAATGTATTACCATTAGTTTGGGAGACAATTCCTAAGAAGTTTTTTGAGAAGTTGTGGAAATCAATGTCTGATAGGATGGCTGCAGTTTTGGAGGCAAGGAGAGGTTATACAAGGTATTGACTATTTTTAGTATTTAATTTACTTTACCATTCTCATAGTTAATGGTTTGTGCCCGTTGATCATGATTAATTCTTTGCACCCGTTGATTGTACCCGTTTACAACTCCACTATTGCAGCCTGGTAGCTATGGGGCAACCGTAATTAAACATGTCTCAGATCACGAATACTTCTGACGACTGCCTGTACGTCTTTTATGTACGTTTTCAAATGGTAAGGAGATTCCTCCACTTTATCTGACCCAGCACGACCGTGTATCTTTTGCTATGTGAGTTTACCAAGTACTGTTCCTCCTGTCACACAAGGTCAACCAGTCTGTCTTGCCACACTCATCTCTTCAGGAACGTGACTCCTAAGAACTGCTGGGAGCTCCTCCAGGTACGAATCACAAAACTAGAGTGAAGAAAATTTGGTGGCCGTGACACTTGCCTGTCTTTCTTGTCCCTATCTACATGCCTAAGAAGATATATCCATCAGCAAAAAAAAACTCTGCGTCTGATGCGTGGGTGGCGCGTCCTGACGCCGAGTTTTTTTTTTTGCGTCCCCTGCGTCCTGTGGGTCCTGATTGTGGTTGCAACGCCCCCCTACATCCCCTGCATCCCGTCACCTCTCCCTCGTATGCTCACCTCCGGTACCCTCTGGCCCCTCGGTTGAATGTCTGGATCACGTCCCTACGTTGCTACTGCAAAACCGTCGCTCTGATCACAGCGCTCGTGGCCTTGCGTCTGCCTCACCACCTGATGCTCAGCCCCAGCCTCCATCCTCATGATTCCTGCCTGGCGCCCCCCTTTGTCACCGCGACATCCAGACCACGTCCTACGGCAGCCAACCCTCCTTTCAAATCCCTACAATGAGCACCTAGTGTCACCCCCTCCTGACACTCCGCTCCTGGCTTCTTTCTCCGGATTCCCTCATGGCGTCGTGCGACAATCCTACAATCCGTCCAGTTCCTCCTGCCTGCTCTCGCCACTTCGGGATAACGTCAGACTTGAAATGCAACACTCGCTACACTCCTGATTACGCTCTGCTGTGTTGTCTGCTGGTGGCGATCTGTATGAGTGCCTCCCTACGTTGCCACGACGTTTATATCAGCTGATAGACATCGGAGCCTGCCTAGTGTCCCCTATCCACGATATCGACGACTCCTCACGGGCAAGCATGTCATGGTTCCTCACAGCAGGTTTGCGGATCCTCTGGCGGACACTTGATTTCTAGCACTTTGTCTTAATCATATTCTATTATTTCTACGTACAGCTTGCTATCAAGAGACCTTTATCATTCTATGCCCATATTGCCTGTTTGTTGTCGGAGGATTCGTGTCGGGTGTTAGAAGTTCTGAGTGTCACATAATCAATGCGTCTGTACGACGTTTGTCAATATATTTCATTAAACATTCTTAAATCAATGTGACTGTTGACCAGCCATCGCCTGTCTGCCTCCAGAACCAGGTGGGCTTGCCCAAGTATCGTGCCTATGTCCACTATGGTAAACCTTCTCGCATCGGGTCTAAGCTGAACGGTGACAAGATCGTGTAATTCTGACAGACGCCCAGAGTTAACTGCACTCAAAATCTGAACACAAGCGAGTCGATGTATTGTCTTCTGGTGCCTACAATCTCGCAGTTTGAAGAGTGCCATGAGCTTTCCTGGAAGACGGCCGCGGAGCGCACCATACATTTGCTCCCCGCCTGTCTGGACCCAAACCCAATTATTCCGACTAGCCTGGTTTCGAAAAAGCCCGGATCCCGTAGATCTTGCCCAGTGGATGTCGTAAATATTGGTTTCCTGAAAGGCGGGAACTGGGATTTCGAGTTGCGTCAGTAGTTCAACGGGAAGGAGTCGAAGTATAGCAGGATCGTCGGAGAGGCGATGCTCTGCGGGCAGCGTCTGGTGGCTATATCGGATCAATTCAGTACTCATGTTTTCGGTGGTGATACTCAGGGCATTGCAAAATTCGACCAGACATGCAACATCACCACGGTGCCCCTTCAGGACTCGAAGACGGGACTCAGCCCCCGGTGCAGGTCCGGTACCAGTTTTGTTCAAAAGGTCGACAACGTCTGCGGCAATATGAGCTCCTTGCTGTCTTAGTGAATCTAGGTTCAAAAGCCTCATTCGGATCGCGTGTTGTCCGCAATAGCTGCTCAGAATCTGCCTGGAGGCGTCGTTTTTATTTGATCGTCGCCATCTGTCCTTAATCTGATCCTTATGCGCCAGCTCCCCAAATTCAGTTGAATACATGGGAATATTTCCAAACTGGTATATGTGATCACGGAAGTGAGATAGCAGATGCATCTTGATGAAGTTTAAATGACATTTTGACTGAATCAATTCCATTCGTTGGTTGTCCTCCTGCCCGCGATGCTGCTCGCGTATTTTCTGTACCTTCGACCTGGGGTGAGATTCATTCAACTGGGCTTGCTGATGCCATATCCCCCGGACCTGATCCTTAAGTTCGGCTTGTGTCTGTTTCGACATTAGAAATTCTAAGAAGATATTCTTCGTGGCGTGAAACCTGTCGAGATATTGTTCCATATAACCTATAGTCTCTGCTGTATGACTTTTATATTGCGCCATCAAACTGAAATCGAGTAATGACCTGACGTAAGCAAGGGTACGTTTGAAAGGTAGCTGTTGCGTACCGTCCGGCAGTCTCAATGCCACAGCTAAAACTGCTAAAAGACATTGCCCCAAATTCCTCATCTCTTTCCCTTGCCACTGCGTAACCTCACGGTAAGCTTTTTTGGGAACAAAGAACTCGGGGTACGGCGGCAAAGACTTCCAAGCATTATCAAATGCTTGTAGTGGCCCATGTTTCTTGAGAAATCCTTGAATCCAATCTATCATATGCTCAAACAGTCCTAGGTAAATTGTATGAAGGAGATCGGGCTGGTGCAAGTCAGGCGCAGACACCCGTTGGAGCCCGTGGAAAACGTTCCACCCGATCTTGACACCCAGAGCGTCGAGTGTGGGGTGGGTCACGTCTGAATCTGACATCTTCTACTCGTCGCGAAGTTGCTGCTCGAGTTCCGCGTATGTTGCATAATCTCGGGCCTGATATGCCGTATTTGGGTTGGCACCTAGCTGGTGTCGACGAACCTCACATTTAGGACAGGCGTTGGATTTTATTCCATGAAGGGCAATGTTTTCCATATGGTCCGCAATCCACGCAGCCAATATCGGGAAGCACCTCCGGACGTTCCCATCTGCACAGTCAACTGGGATGCCATCGCGCGTAGCATCTTGCAAGGGCTCAACTAGGAGTTCGAATACGCCTTTAAGGGTGTCGGCATTGATTTCTCTCTGGGATCTGTTTGCTGAAGTCGACCGGGGCAACTTAGGAGGGACTGGTAGGAGCGCAAGAAGGAGGATAGCCATCGATCCGGGCATGTTACGCCTAGTCAATGCGAGATTTCCTATCGTAATGTACACCGGCCAGGCCTTCTTGTCACTGGAGAAGTTGGTGAGATGGGTCTGATCGGACATCCCGATAATTGGAACAACCCTGGTGCCGTGTGGAATGGTTTCCTGTCATAGGTTAGCCAGATCTTTAGTTACAAGGTGATAAGAAATTGGTATAGTACTTGAACTTCCCACCACCAGTCTGCGGTATACATTTCAGCATAGACTCTGTGTCCATTGTGATTGTATTCACGTTGCGGTGCGTAAATAAGATCTTCTCTATAGGTCATCTGACGAAGAAGATATCGGATACAGTCTAGAAGGTTACGGTGGAAGAAAGGTAACATTCTCATGCCATCATCCACTTTCCCTTCGTACCATTGCAGATACGGCCCATATGGATCCAGTATACGGAGGTGGTTCTCGAGTGTATGCATTGAACGGTAGCCGACGGATGCCGAATTACCAAGGCCACTTGAAAAGAACTCATTAATACGCGACTTAGGGACTTTGCTGTGAATAAACCAAGATGCAAGTTTAAAATCGTACGCGCACGCGAATGCAGCCCATGGGTCCTCCGCTAGATTGTGGTTATCTCGTTCAAATCCCTTCACCCGTCCAATGGATTCCCCAGCCCCAGGAAAAATAGCCAGTTCGCGGGGTGCTGAGGACGCATCGAACACACCGCGTAATTCCATACAGGACTCCTCTATAACCTCCGGATTCAACGAGTCAGATAAGTAATCCATAGGATCACCCTCCGACTCATAGTCGGAATCCGTCTGATCCATCTGGTGGAAAACGTCATGGCGGCGTAATGGGTCAGATTCACTCTGGCGAAGAGGACCGTCCGAGGTGGTCGGCCCTGTAGCCGACGCGAGAAGAATGGGTAGATTGGCGTGGGCGCTGCGTAGGTGTTTCTGGTAAGGGCCTGCCTGGGTGTATTTGCGGTAACAATAAGAACATTTGATAGGCATTACGGGAGCGAGTGCTGTTGAATTTTTGAAGTGCAACGCAAGTATTCAGACGTGAGCAGAATGCTCAAGTTTTGTTGGGTAGTTAGGAGGAGCTAGGTCGTGGCGTCCCCTAAAGGGAGCTATAGTCGAAGTGGTTTAGCGCATGCCCGGCGTATCTCACGAGCACATGGGTTCGAGTTTGTTTTTATGTATCCAGTTCCGTTAGTACTAATAATTTGTTTCCAATTTCGGAGAGTCGCTGGACATTCTAAGTTTATAATCTTGAAAGAGAGGCTGGCTCTGACGTCGGCATCATGCGAAGTTTCCATTGCTGTATTGATCATATTGAAAATTGTTCCTGATGACTAGGATGTAAGGAACCCCGATGTATAAATGGAGGATCAAGAATGCAGGAGTGTGGTACCAGAAAGACTTTCCACAAGATACACTATCCACAACGCCCATCATATCCATACCCCGAAAAGTTCAGACGAAGACGAAATGGCTTAAAACAATAACTTACAATACGTCTATATGGTGAATGTGGCCAAGGGAAAGAAATCTCCAGCCGGACCTACCCAGGCCTACCAGCTTCCTGCTGTAGTTCTCGCTGGTGCAATTTCAGCTCAGTGCCCTGGGAATCGCAAAATCTCGGAACATAAGGTATCTCTTAACTTCACGCCCAATCCGAATGGCAGGATGCAGTACGGCCCGTGGCGGAAAACCATCAAAGATCAGATGTCAGCCAGGCACTTTGCGAATATTCTTACTTTCCCGATTGCTGATTTTCATAACATCTTCGACGGCATGAGGAGGCTGCCCCCAGCCTGTGATTGCCTTGTAACCGCGCAGGCGAATAATGACATACCTAGGATTCGGGAGATCGATGAGGCCATTATTCAACTTGTTAGGGACTGAGGAAAGAAGTTCACAACTACTCTTCTGGGCAAAGGTGGGGGTCCGGAGCCTCCGGCCGGTCCGGTAATTGTTCTAGGGCATATCATTGTTGATGCAATCTTACTGCCTCCCGTGGCCCCTGCGTATTGGGATCCTGCGTTGCCTGCGCCCAACGCGGATCCAGCTCCACAGGGGGGGGGGGCGAATGCACCTCAGGTTTCAGCGCCCAAAGGACGCCCAGATGAAGACAATGACCCGAATCTGAGCCAGGCTGGTGATGATGGCCAGGCCACTGACCCTGGTAGCGACAATGGCGAGAATCAGGATCCGCCGGACAATGATCACGACCCCCATGCCGTAGACGCAGGTGCCGGAATAGGTCAGAATCTCGGTCCTGCTGCTGTGGATGGTCTGAATGAGGGCCCAGCCGCCAACGATGGCCAGGACCAAAGAGAGGCTGCCAAGAGTGGTCAGAATCCCCGCCCGGGGGAAGAGGATCATGAGAATGCAGCCCAGGCTCGTGGTGTTGGACAGGTCCAACCAGCATGTCCTGCCAACGCGGTTTCATCTTACAACTTGCAAACAGGTTAGGTCATTTCTAAAGATTCATGTATATTGTTGTTTGCACTTACTGACTGCGAAAACCTAGACTGGAGCGCGCTGCGTGGGCGGCCTCGTGCGGTGCGTATTATTTGGGTCCGGCCGTCAAGACGTGGTCAGGGTATGCATGGAAACGAAAGGAGGGAAGCGCAAGCGGCTCCAAACTACCTCTCTCTTTTCTGGCGTCCTCCCCACATCTATAGAACCAAATTTGGAGAGTTAGATTCCTATGATATCCAAGGATTGTGCGCGATAATTATAAGACGGGTGCCGCAGCGACGCTTTCGCTACACCCTTAGCGCAACTGGCGTAGGGCGTAGGAAGCTAGGAGCGTTTCCGAAGGAACTGCTATCTTCACTGGACGTTGTCTTTATCAACAATGATGAAACGGTGCGTGCCTGGCTGCTATCAAATCCAGTTCTGGAGGACCCTCTAGATCTATTAGTATATTGTTATTGTGACGCAGGCGACGCGAGATCCCAAACACCACCACTGAGGGGGGAAACTTACCTTCCCGAAAACGCGGCATTCAACTGGGGCAGGGACGGAGGGGCACACATTGGTCAGATGCATTTCAGGAACCCCCGAAGAGATCCTGGAGCGGAACAACATCGCGGTAATGACCCGGTAAAGGTGCCCAATCAGGACATCTCACCAGGAGTCCAGCAGTTGGGATTTAGTCCAGACGTCGAGAGATCAGACTATGAGCGCAGCAGTGAAACCGAGCAAAATGCTGACCCAGATCCCGAATCAAACTCGCAAGATCTCGCACAATACTTCAATAAACGTCTGCCGTTGCAACTCAAAAGATGGAGTCTCGTGAATAGAGAATGATCGCCGGGTTTTCTGCCTCCTCCGCTAGCTGACAAAAACAAACAGGACCCGGGCTCTTCGGACGACGTCGAGAACCTGGAGTTGCCGAAGACGAAAAAGCTCCCCTTGGAGTGATAGGGTACAATAGTGGTAACTCCAGGCGCACACTGACCCATGGTGTCACGTGGATTAGGGTTTGAACTTATAGTGACGTCGCAGCCCGCATCTACAAGTACTGGAGTAGAGGACGTCTTAGCTCATGTTGCGGCTTAAAAGGTTAATTTAGTGTCTTCACGATGATAAGGGTTCGAGTCAATTTAGCTAGTCTACCATCATTTCATTTAGAGGAATTTGCATGAATTTACATAAAGTGTATGTTAAGAGAAAAAACTGTCTGACATAGGTGGACGTCTTAGTGAGGCCTGAGTATACACTCACACGTACGGTTTGACTTGCGGGAGTTATGACGACGGGGAGAGACGGTGGGGTTATAAGTACCTCTTCCACCCCAGGCTTCTTTCCTCGTTTCCTCTCACCTCCACACCACGCTCAAGCTTCCTTATTTGCCTGTCGACACACCACCCTCTGCTGTCCTACCTAACCTCCCCCATCTGGAACATATCCCCCACACATCAAGGTTGTTTTTTTTCGTTTTCGGCCCCTCGCGCCCGGCGTTAATTGTCCAGCTTTTTTTTCTTCTTTGCTCCAAACATACAAACCTCTCCGGTGTCCCCTCCCCTGGCATTCAAAAATGCCACCCAAAACTGCGCAAACTGCCATTGGGCGTGGGAAGTATGTATCTCCTATCAAACTAGTTATATCAGACCAATATTGATCTCTCTATGTTTGTCAGACGTCCAGTGAGTCAACCCGAATACGCCGAGGGATCAGCCAAACAGAGAAAAGCTCTCCCCCGGGCTGCTGCTGTCGCTAGTGCGAGTCGTGCGGGACCCCACAAAAAACTGGAATTCGAACCGGACGTTGAAGATTCAAAGTAAGCAAAAGAACGCCAATCCACGTACTGGGAGACTAGAAACTCACATGTCTTAACTAGGGGATGCTATGGGGACATTTTGTACGCAAAAGGTTGGTGTGGCTTCGCCCACCCCCGCCGCCTGACCAAGCTGTACAAGTCCTGGCGGGAGCATATGAAAGGCTACATCATGACTCGGGGTTGGGACCTGACGAGCCTGAGCGAGGCCCAGCTGGAATCGGTGAGGTCTTTCCCCCGCTCGCTTCCCCCCATGGCTGCCCGCATCAATGAAATTGAGGCCAGGTACCCCCCGACGGCGTTAACAAACTCATTCGTCAGATGAAGATCTTGGTCAAGGACACGGCCAAGAAACTTCAGACGACGAACGAGCGTCGCAACAGGGGGGATGATGGTGGTGGCGACATCATTGGACGTATGAGTAAGTATTATGCGCTATGTGTCTTGACCTATCACAGTACTAACAAATATTCTTAGTGGCCAAACCCGACTGGTCCTCTCCTTACTGCCCACGGGCGATAAGGATCCACATCGTTCACCGAACGGGTGCTCCCCCTGGCGAGCATCCGTTCTTGGACCTCTCGTGGCACTCTCCTGACGGCGATCAGGGAGTGGCATGGGGGGTCCTAGAATCTCCGGGCATAATGGAAGTGCTCCGGAGGATCAAGGCGCAACGTGTAGAGAAGGATGTTGGGTACCCCAGGTACCTGATCAGTGCAACAGGTCAGGGCGCCCGGTCAGTGCGCCTGGAACACCGAAACCCTCTCTCTCTCTCTGACCTCATCTTCTTACATGGAGATGAGGACGTCCGTGTTTGGTTCCTTGCCAACCAGCAGGACGGCAAAGAACCCCTTGACCTCATGGTCCTGGAGTCACGTCAGGGAGAGGCAGAGGAGGAGGGCAACCAGCCGCCACCCCCCGCTCCGCTCCCCCCTGCGAACCAGCATCCCGGCACCGTCGCCCCACCCCAACGCCAGAACCAACCCCTCCCCCGCCAGAACCTGTATCCCGGCACCGTGACGTCTCCCCAATAGGAGAACTGACACCTCCGCCACTGAAACCTGTGTCCCACCAGCATC
>LN891010.1:78883-169783 GCA_900010015.1 Tuber aestivum | reverse complement strand
GCTGCCCCCGGATAATCAATATGCCTGGCCCCAAGGGGCAGCATCGGGCCTTCTCAAGCCCGACACGCCCTCCACCTCACCACTCGGCACGTCGTAGTGCCGCCGAATAATCGTTATCTGGTGCCAGGGTTTTTTCTTTCCTTTGCTATTTTTTCACCCGCTTTCATTTTCTTCTTGTTTTGTCCTTGTTTTCGCTCCATTGCTTGGGTTCATTTTCCGTCTGTGTGGTTTTCTCTCTCTCTCTCTTGGGCGTCTAGTTCTTTGGTTCCGTTTGCAAGGGTTTCTCTTACCCCTTTGGGCGTCTTGATCTCCTCTTATCTTTTCCTGGCGTTTCTCATGCGCGCTTTAGCGTCCTGTTACCCTGTTTCTTTTTCTTAGGTTTTTCTATCTTGCTTGGGTGCTATACACTAGATTTCTTCCTTCGCCACCACTTGGGCGTCATGTATTCTTAGACTTTCCTTCCCTGCTTGTCCGTCATCCTCTGGTTGTCTGTCACTTGGCGTCTGTCGCCCCAGCTGCCCCCAATTCTTGGAGGAAAAGCCAGCAGAGTGGTACCAGCGCAGAGAAAGAACGCCATCCGGAAAACGCCGTCCCCCCTGGCCCCGAAGGGCAGCATCGGGCCTTCTCAAGCCCGAAGCGCCCTGGGCCCCGCCATTCACCCCGCCGTCCGCCCCGTTGTGGTACCCCCAGATAATCAATATGCCTGGCCCCAAGGGGCAGCATTGAGCCTTCTCGAGCCCGGAGCGCCCCGGGTCTCGCTGCTTGGTACTACGCACAGCCGCCAGATGATCAGTATTTCGAGCAGTGCTTTATTTCTTTTTTCCCCAAGTTTTTACTCCTAGATGCCCTTTATCTTTGTTCTTTCCTTTGCCGGGGTTCTGGTCTCCTTCCCTGCCCGGGCGCCTTGACCGTCTCCGGTTTGCAGGGGTTTCTCTCGCTCTTTATTTTTTTCTCTTATTTCTTACCCATTTGGGCATCTGGTTTTCCAGTTATCTTTTCTTGGGTTTTTTCATACGCGATTTAGTGTCTCGTAGCTTAGTTTCCAAGTCTCTCTCTTAGCTTTTTCTATCTCACTAGAGCGCTACCTGCTGGATTCCTTCTTGGCCGCCGCTTGGGCGTCTTGCTTTTATTAGGCTTACATTCCTCGCTTGTCCGTCACCTCCTCGTTGTCTGTCTGTCGCCTGGCATGGGGAATCCTCCTTACTTCAGCCTCTTGTGGTATACCACATTTCTTTGCACGATCAGGCGTAATGGGCGGACTTGTATTCTTAGAATTTTCTTCTCCCAAGGTGGGCCGCCTGGGTTTTCAATCCCCTTGCGTCCATATGTAGTATTCTTCAAGTTAGCCACTGTCCTAGCACACCCTGCACCATGTCTTTACTCGGCAACCCCCGCATACCAAGTCTGTACCTGGCTAGGCATCCTGTGTGTCTCACAAACTTTTCCACGATTGTTGACTACCAACCCTGTATGTCCGACATTCAGCTGCGTCGACTGCAGGTCGTCCAGGGAAGACGTTCGCTTCTGCTAATCCCATTTAGGCTCAGACTATATCTAGTGCGAAGCTATATCGGTAAACCCTACTCATTATCGCTAGATTTTGAACGCCACTCTCCTCTGCCGTGTCCTTTCATTTCCTCTTTTATTTACGCAAGACTTCACGCCCTATGATAGTTGGAGACATTGGCGTTTGATTGTGGACATTACATTGAACATTGGGAAATCAGCTTTTTCGTATTCGAACCCCGGAGATCAATACCGAGTGATACTTGATGAATCTGGATGTAGCCCTAGCTTTAGCGTATAAGACCTGCCACATCCTAACGAACATAAGAAACCTACACAATTTTCAGATTTTATCACGGATATACTATTTACACTTCTCTAACCACTGCTTTCTCTCTATCCTATCTGTGTAACTTTTCCATCATGCCGATGGAGCAACGATCCCACCTCAACAGTCAACCGACCCCCCGTGTTGGTAATATGTATGGACGTAAACGCGACGCCGGACCTGGCCCCGTGGAACCTCAGGGAACGGGATCCAAATCTCAACGAAACAATTCGCACACCTCCCAGAGCGCGCGTACGAATGACCAGAGGTCACGTCCGCCATCTTCTCCCCCGCAAACAACAAGCCAACTAACGAGACCACCGAAGCGCTCGCGTAAAAGCACAATGCAGGCAGCTGTGCATCCCGACCCCGAAACTGACACCGAAGACCAAGTGTATGTGGAAGCTGTACATATATCGGAGGATAGCAGTGATGAGTACCAAATCTCCCCGGGCTCCTCAGAATCAGAATCAGAAATCGATGCTGATGCAAAAGACATTGATCTCAGTGATGGGGGAGGAACACCACGCCGTCACGGGTCACAGACAGCGAACAGAGAGGATACCAACCGAGGGAAAACAGTTCGGATTTTGACTACTACCGGATCACAACAATCGGGCCCTTCTCTGCCGATGCCCGCTGTCCCTGCCCACATCATTTGCGGTAGAGCCTCCACGCCTGGTGTTCCGTCATCAAGCTCAGCAAGGAATTCATCTCCACCGGGTCGCTCGAGTATGCTTTCCTTGGATATCAGAAGCTCTAGCCCAGCAGATTATCTAGATGTAGCCTGACGCGACGTTAACTGGCACGGAAGTAGCAGCTGGAAGAATAATGTTACAGGACCTGAAAGTTCTATATTACGGCTGGCCAGGGATCTGATTCTCCAATACACTCTTTTTGATGACCCACTACCTAACGTAGTTGTTCTGACGGCCAAAGTGTACAGCGTTTGGGAGGATGCGTTGAATATGAGTAAGGGTTGCGGACGTATTGAACCGTCCGAGGATCGCATAACAATAGTAAGTGATCCCAGCCAGACGTCTGGACACATAGCAAATTATAATAACCTTGATAGATACGCCAAAAGCACTCAGGCGTACGGTCACAATTCGTTTATCATGTGAAGCATCACATAGTAAAGTTATATGAACTGCCACTGCCACAAGGTGCAGCAGCCATCGTACGTAGAGTTGATTATCTTTTGGAAGGAGACCGGTTCATGTGCGACCCGAAAGGGTATGAGGTTTGTTACCACAACAACTAGCAATGGCTATTGGGTAATACGACTAACTATATATGAATTTGGACAGCGTCTGATCCTGCGATTCCTTGCGCCCCAGATCCCCGAGGCCATATATGGCAAGTACTTTGCCGGAAAGAAAATGCAAGGCAGGATAGATCCTGAGTTCCTATCTAGCATCAACGGAACTATGATCTGCCTGACTTGCGCTATACTATGCCACACTCTCCAGGCATGGCAAACGGGTAAGTATGAAGAGCCGAAGGACTTCAAGCCTGATATTGTTGTGGGTAAGAATCTCAGAACATTCTAGTGGGCCGTAGTGAAGGAGTCTGGCTAACCCGTCACCCACTTAAGACCTCTTGGCACGCCAGAGGCAAATATGGCAGAGATTTCCCGCCCAGATCCAGGAGCTGGTGGTCCAAAACATCCGCCAAATCATCACCGAAAAGCTCCAGCAACAATACGGGATTCAGAATGATCGAGTAGAAGGGTATGATGATGACGTTGACGGTGTAAGCGCGGAGCTCGAGCGCAGGAAATCCAACCAGGCTCCAAGCCAATCTTCGCGGGGTAGACAGACAATGACCGACTACCCTCTAGAGGCCTATTTGGGGTGCCAGAGCAGGCAGGAACATTCGCCCCATCCCGATGTGGCTTCTGATTTTAGCCAGACGGCCATTGGACGGTCTCTTGGCTTTCATGATTTTGAACTGGATAGTCTAGACGATACACCGGAACACACGGGACGTCCGACGTCGGGGAGCGTGGGCAGTCCATGTATTCCATCGCGCGTCTAGCTTAGTCTGGATGATTCACAGTCGGGGCAGGTGACGGCTATAGAAGGACAGCAGGAAGGGAATTTTGATTGAGAGAGAGGAGGCAACTGGTTGGTGGGACCGGGATCGAGAGTGGGCTCGACGGGGCGCATATGGGTACCGGCAGTGCCGGTGGGGTCGCAAGCTTCAATAGCGCCTAGTGTACTCAATAGATTAAAATGGCGGGCCAATGTGACGCCGTACGATAGTAAATAGAGTATATGCAGCACATATCGAGACCAAATTGTAATCGTATATGGTTACCGAAAGTCCCAGAACATATGGAGTACGTTCCAATTACGGCGAGAAAATCCCGACGACATCAATTGAAAGTATGAAGTCAGGATGGAAGAGGTGGGTAATATAGTACTCGGGGCACACAGGAGTAGTTCTTCGAAGTCATGAGACACAGGAGCAGGGACAGGAACTCAGGAGGAGGAGAGCGGACAAGACATGCAGTGGGAGGCAAGCGATATAGATTAAGTCATCCAAACAGAACTGGCTTTACGCGGACAGAATTAGAACGCGGGAGGAGGGTTGATGGGTGTTACGGCGAGAGGCAGAAGCAGCAGAGATTCTCCGGACGCAAAGCAGGCGTGGCCGGATGGCTGGGACGCCGGGCAGGAGGTCCAGAGGTGTCCGGACGCCGGCCAGAAGTAGTAAGGGCGTCAGGACGCCATGCCGGAGTAGCAGGAGCCTTGGGACGCTAAGGGGGAAAGGGCATCGATTGTCAGGATGCCCGGAACCGAGCTAGCAAGGGTCACAACGCAGGGGGGTTGGAGTGCCACGCGTCCGGTGAGCGTCAGGATGCAGGAGGGTGTGGATGCGAACATCAGGACACAAGAACAGATTCAGCCGACGTCCTGATTAACGGTTTGTGTCCTGTGCGTCCTGTGCGTCTGATGCACAGGACGCACAGGACGCAAGAGTAAATTTTTGCTGATGTCTGTAGAGAACAAAAAGGCAGAGGTGGTAATAACTAGCTCTCAATCTGTTGAGATACTTATGATTTAAATATTAGAGAGTTTCACAAGGTCAGAAGAAGCTGGTTTTTATTTTATTTTATTTTTAGAATGTTCACAGTGTGGTCAACTGCTCAGATTCAGTTAGGCAAAGGACAGTTAAGCAAAGGACAGTTGAACCTATATGATAGGATTGTTAAGATGGAATGAATGAGTACCTGAGTTGTTGATAGACTTGTACTTAGCTTTTATATTACTTGCTTATTGAGATACTGGCTTGTAGTTTTAGCTTACTAGTAGTACTGTGGCTAGGTATATTATAATATTATATTGTATTTTCTAGGCAGATTAGAAAAGTGTGAGTATAGAGGCTTGGATATCTTGTATTTAGTTGTATCCATGTAATTTAGACAGGGAACCTGGAACTTAGGGATATTATAAATTAAGCTGACACTATGTTATTAAATAATTTTAGATTAAATAGTTGAAAATTTCTAATTTGTTTTATATATATATTCTCATTGATAATATTATCATATATTTCTCTACTTGGTATCATATTATTTCTGATCACTTATAAGATCAGGAACATTACTATAGCAAGAGTATATATTATATATATTTCATTTGATATTTCATAGTACAATTGGGGATTTTACATATGTTTTCTTATTGGGTATTCAGGATTATTTCTTACATTTTATGTAAGACTTATGTATATTTATTAGTTATTTGCTCTACAATTATGTCCTAATAATTTCCTCATACCATCTTAGATTTACATATATTTTATGGATTCCCTTAGTAGATTTTCAGGGTTAAACACATTTGCACTTATGTTTGCACTTATGTTTTTCTTATATTTTCTCTTAGTCACATGAAAGATAAGCTTCTGTATATATAGGAGTTACCACCCACCTTACTTAGAAGAATTAAGAACAAGAACTTCTACCAATCTACCTTCATACAAAATTCCTCCTCACTTAGCCTACCTGCTGTATACTCTCTCTACTGCATTGTATTTTCATATGGAGTTATTAAGATCATACTGTACTGTACATATTTAAACAAATACTACCCCCACACTTAGGAATTATATCTCTTTTCTCTTATTACATGAGACCTGAACCCGAGAACACTGATCCTGAACACCTGAACCTAATACAAGTATGCTTCACTTGTACCCTTGAACCTGTTTCCAACCTTGACTTTATACTTAAACAGTGGTGTACCTTGGACCACCTGAGCCCTCTAATCCTACTCCTTATGCTATGTCAGAGGAAGATAAACTTATAACTTTCTTTCCATGGTAATTTTTTTTCTTTTTTCTGTTCTTTGATAGGTTTCTTTCTAAAGGGATTATTGGAAGACCAATCCCTCCCCCCAGCTGAATTGAGATAAGCTTCGGTGATTTTAGTTTCTTCCAAGAAGTTTGATTTGGATAGAGTTTGCTGGCTTCCTTGTGGTTGTAGGCCTAGAATCTAAGGACTACAGGAAATTTGTTTTTTTCCTATGTAGCATACCACAAGTACATTCGCCTACCTCACAAAGACCACTTTACTGACCTGATGTCATTCTGTTTCCAGCATCTCTATCCAAGGGTGTGAATGGCTTTACTGTTTGTACTCTTAGCCTCAGTGCTGGTCTTATTCATAAAATTAGGCTATGCTATGTGTCGGAGTCAGAAAACCGGATCCCTATCCATTCCTACGATCTAGAAGATGTCCGCTCAGTTAGGGCGGAATATATACACAAACTTGCCAACAAACACAACAAACTTCTTTCCCGAACTGCTTCAATTCTCCCAATTCGCAGTTCCCCACCCCCCCACCCATCACCGAGCACCTGCGAAATACCCCCATCCCGCTCTCTACAGTCCTCTGAAAGATTTCCTTCATAACCTGAGGTTCCTGAGCAGCCTAGGACACCCCCTTTCCACATGCCCTCCTCCTCGGGTCCCTCGACAACCTGTATCAAACCCGTACAATCCTCAACCTCCAATTTCCCCCGTTTTCCTCGCCTGACTGCTCAACCCTTCCGGTCCTTGAGGATTTACCAACCATCTTGATCCCACCTTCTGTGCCCTGACGATATACAAACGCCTGCGTTCTAACGTGATTTTCTGTCTAGTTTTAACGCGTTACCCTCCGTTCCTTTACTACCTGAAGTATTCGAGTCTTAGTGAGAGCGGATCTCCCTACGGCCTCGATAATTGATGCTGTGATCGCAAGTGGGAACCCCGCCTGTCCTAGTAGGAACCATGCCCAGAGCTCCTGGCTGAGTGACAGGGAATACAACGGGCTCACAGGTAAGATACAAAGGTAATTGGCAACACAGTGTATCCTTAGTCTCAGCCAGCAAGCTATGGAAGTGGTTGTCTGGCCCACTCGACTTTTTACCTTTTTCCTATAATCATAGGATGTCACTCGAGTTTCAATACAAGTTCTTATTTCCACGATAGGGACTTCCCCCTCTTTGTGAGTCTAGCACCACTAGATTATGATCGTGGTAACACCCAAGCAGCAAGGGCTCGTCACGATAGTGTCTGCAGCATGGCTTTTCTTAAAGCAAGATTTTCAAGGCGAAAAGCCAACCAGAGACCTCTAGAAGCAAGCCGGAACCGTCTCCCCAAACCCCAATCTGTGCTTAGGCACTACGGGAATAACCTTCAGAGCTAGAAGAGCGCTGTTCCTGTGCTGGGGCGCGGAAGGGGGGGATATGGCGGGCAGAACGTACACATGTGCCCACCAAAATGGCTAAAATTAAAGGTCGATCCCCCAGGCGTAGCCCCCTGTAGCTACCCGGCAATTACTCCCCTCTGGCCGTCTCCACGATAGGAGAACGGTGTTGATAGCTGCCCCCCATCAATCCAATATCTCTATAACCCAGTACCCCTAGTAGTGTAGAGGGGCTATGAGAGCAGTGTTCCCAAGCGTCCAGCCCGTCCGTCCTTGGCTTCGGATGGGACGGACGCCATGCCCTGCCGTCCTTACCCACCCTGCCCGGGACGCCCGGGACTACAAGCCCACCAGGGCCCTGTAGGGCGCGCGGGACGGTTGGGAACACTGTATGAAAGGTAGGTGCAACCCTCGCCATCAAAGTGTGGTGGAGCAGTTCTTCGTCCATGGACAAGGGCCGAGGACAGGCACTCGATTATGGCGAGCGCTGTACTCGGACCACTGCGCCAACAATGATCACCCCTTTTGGAATAATCTACCCCCCCCCCCCCCCCCCCGACCCCACTCAAGAGCACCGCACCGAAGCTGCTGTCAAAAGCAGTAGATAAATTTATATCAACGCTATACAGACAGTAAAAACTGTTCCTCTGGTCGCACTGTCACCGAAATTCTTTCTCCCACTTGTCACACTCTTCACGATATCAATTCTCAAATCCGGTTCTATAAACAGTAAATACCCCCCATGGGAGGAGAAATTAATGTATTCATCCGATTTTGAAAAACTAGCAGCTCTGCGAACAATAGGAGATGTACTATGGCGGTCTCACTCTCTCAGACATCATTACCTAGCTTCACTCCCATGGGCATTCGAACTGCTCAAACTCCATCCCTTTTACGGCTCCTACTGCGCTATGCAGGAAAAGGTGACCACCATTGGCGGGGAGACACCGGTTGATTGGGACACTAGCTGCACCCTAGCCGGGGATCAAGCATCTACCCCCGGCCATCGCATTGGTATATGAAAGGTATTAGTAGACTATTGCTTGACAAATTAAAGCATCCAAGCTAAACCACTTAGAGCTCACCCCCGGCATCGAGGAATACGTTTAAGCAAGGAGATTACTTGCACAGCATAAAGGTAGAATGGCAGGTACTCCTGTACAAAATTCTTTTAAGCAAGGTGGGAAGTAACCTCTATCGCACATCTGCAGGAATATATCCTCCTCATAAAAAACAAACAGAAGGGAAACGCATGGGAAGGACATAAGTGCAATTGTGTTTGACTCTGAAATCCTGGCAGGAAAATACAAATAGACATATCTGAACCCGTTGTGGTATGAAGGAATAATCAGGGAATGACTATGAATAAAAGATATATATCAATTAAGAAAATCATGGGCACGGCTACTAAAAATATTTTATACTCCTTGTTCACATTTCCCCAGCATGAACTACTATGGTGCTACGATACTATAATACTATGATAAAATACGGTATCCTTCTATCCCTTGCTTTCATTTTTTCTCTCCTCCAAGTTCTCAACGTTGTTCTCTAGTTATAAAATTATATTTTTTTAGTCACTTAAAGTAAGAGAGAAAGGGGGAAAAAAATCTTCTTTCACCTTTACAATGCATGACACCTCCGCACCGATGTAACTTCATTAGGAATTACTCTACCAAACGTGGTCCCAGGCCACCCTACTATGGCACCTATTTATTTATTCATTTTGAATAGAGCCGGCTATTAGGGCACATTTTGGTTCCAATGGATCATACGACAATAAGAATTTGTAAATCACCGCCAGCGATCAAAAAAAGAAGGAAAAAGCATTCTAAGTATTTTCCACTAATAACTGCGACTACTGTTAACCGTACACCAATCAAAACCAAATCTGCCTCTGCATCGGAACCAATTCCCCGCATTTTACTCTCTGACCGTTTAGAACTCTGCAGCTAAACTGGTTGGGGAACTGCTCTAGGAGTAATAGTTGGCATGGTACAGTACATCGGCCCTTGCGCACCCCCCAAGTACTGTACTTGCGCCGGTATTTTGCATGGGAATAGACTTTCTTGGCTCTTTTCTCCACTTCAACTTTACGATATTGCTTGTCAAGGCAGCTAACAACTCTTCAGCAACCTCCAGATTCTTGGTGAGATATTTTAAAGGCATCTGGACCACGCTATCAATTTCGAAAGGGTCATACAGCTTTGAAGTGTATGGAACGGAAAGTGCCAAGTAGCGTTAGTACAGTACCCCGTTTAAATCACCACCCAACTCATTCTTATCTAATGTAGGCCCATCCAGCACTTCACCTTTAGAGGGGGGGGCAACGATGCAGGGAAGACTCATGCAGGGAGGACTCATAAGTTAAGTGGATATAAGTGCAAATTTCCTTATCTCCACCTCGACCTAGGCTCAGCTCTCCCGCCTTGCTCAAACCACCGTGAACTCTTCCTCCTCCCTGCCAAATCCCCGCCCCGTGTATCTCGCCGTGGACCCGTAGGGAATACGGAGATCCCCTCCACCATACTGTACCTGTGGTACAAACATCTCTTTCCTTTACGCCGGTGGTCGAAAACTTTCTTCGTTCGTCCGTCCTCCACAGATTTATGCCACCTCCAGCTTAGGCGATCGCATCACCCCCATGCTTTTTTCTCGTCCCTTCTCACTCTCATCCGGGTTCCCGGTGATTTATCTGCGTCTCTCGTTTTCGATACATTAAAAAACCTCAAGTGTCACCTGTCCCCGCGCATCAGTTACTCCTCGTGCACTCCTAGTACCGGTACCAGCTCCAGACCTTAGTCCTCACCCAGCAAGGAACCGCGCCCCTCCCCTTTGTCTTGCGCTCGGGCAACTGTTAATCTGCACCCCGCCAGAGAAAATAGTCACACCGGTCTCATGATTAATCACCTGCGGACCCCTTGATCAATTCTCCCACATCACGAACAGAGGAACTTTGATAAACAAAATAAATAGATAATAGCCGCTTCATGGCAGCCGCCCACCGAGACCACACATTCGAATAACCGACTATTCCCCTCCCCTCATCCATTAAGGTACTCGAAATAAAACAGGCCATACGAAACAGAGACGAGGTATCATTATCGGGCACATAAGCCGCAGAGCACGAGAAATTCAGAAACCTAACGCATATAATGATCCCACTAACCCCGTAATGAAATAATCCTCGACAACAGGAGCCCGAAAAAACGCCCTTGATGTCCAACATTTCCCGTCTGCTACCGCGAAATAACCGATGCCGAAACTTGGCAAAGACGAAAAAAGGCGAAGGGCGAATAAAGGGATGGACGCAGGTGAAAGGAGAGAGGAAATTTTCAAGCCTAACGGCACGGTAATATCTGTTCACCCGTCAACGATAGGCCACGAGCGCACATAACACTCCACTCACACTAGAAGGCCCAGCCAAAGTTGGTATTCTTCTTCAAGATCAATTTGATATCCTCATCATCACCTTCCCCTTCGTCATCGAGAACAATCCTTTCCTCCGGCCATGTCCGTTGCGGGTAAACTATCCTCCTGGCCTGCTCGTACAGTAAATTCGTAGTCTTCTCATCCAACTCGGAGAATGGCCTGGCAAACTGCTCAACAACACTATCCTGCTTCGGCGTCTGCGCCTCCTCAACCTCAGGCGATTCGGCTTCGGTGGGCTTGGTCGGCACGTCGACCGGAGGGGGAGGCTCCGCACCCGGAATGGGACCGGTAACGGGCGGCGGGGGGGAAGTGATGACGGCGACACTATCCATTTCATGGTCCTTGTCCCCCCCCTTATCCCGGGGATCGCCACCCGATGCGGAAGCCCTCACCCTTTCCAGCTCCTCGCGTAGCGACTTTATCGTCGACTCGAACTTTGCGAGCTTCTCGAGGTAGAATTGTCGCTCGGATAGCCATAGGGTTCGCTCGAGCTCCATCCCCTCCCGCTCGTGCGAGAGGAGTTTCTGGTACTGGTCGTGGATGGCCTCGTAAGCACCGCCCTCCGTCGCGGGGTCTCCGGTGTGGAAGGAGAAGGTGTGGGGGCGGCTCCGGGGCGGTGGGGGTTGCTGCAGAGCGAATGCGGGGAGGGGCGGTTGAGAGAGGAAGGCGAGGGGGGGAGAACGTGCGCGGGCCATTCTGGTGATTGCGATTGTGAAATTATTACTGTTTTTCTATGGTTCTCGCTTGGCGGGTCGGTGGTAAGAGTAGGCTCTCGCACAGTACTTGTACAGCACAATGTAAGCTTCCAGAAACCTCGGATGGGGAAGAGACACTTTATCTCTGACGTTGCGCAGGAAAGGTTAAAGTTTTGGTGAGAAGGAAAAGGTGGAGAAATAGGGTTTCTCTTATTTCCACTAGTGTCATATTATCGTTATTATTATTATTATTAAGGTCGTATCCTCGATCACTCTAATATTATCTGTTCTCCCCTTTCAGGGCTTAGCCTGACTCATGATTCGATTCGACTTTTCAATTTTTCCCTCTTTTGTCCGCGCTCCCCTTCGTTTTGGGATATTCTCCTCCTGCGGAGTTCGTCGAAACACGGGGGAAAAAGCGGACCGACCGAGCTAGCCGTTTCAGCGAGAAAAGGCTGAAACCTGCATAGATCAAGGCAGTTCACCCGGTCGATGGAGGGCGACGGATCGTGAATGCGAAGGGTCCGATGGATGTGTCCGTCCACCACTCTCTGGAGACTCACGCGACGAGGTGCTTGATTGCGATCACTGTAATACAAGTGCCAGGTATGATACCCTGCCATGTACTGTACCGTGCGAGTACTGTACAGTACACAACAAGCATGGTCCCGGCATCTCAGAACATAACTTACCCCCGTGCTAACGTTGACGGATATTTCAACTTGCGAAAACACCTCCCACAAATGGGGATTTTCTAATTGGTTATTAGAAATATTTACTGTGCGATTTTCTTCCCGGTACTCCCGCAGGGGGGGGCTCCAGATTTTGTATGGGAAGGGGGATACTGAGACCTGGATGGGAAAAAAAGGTTTCTGCTGAATAATTAGCCAACAGACTTCCTAATTAGGAATAGTCGAATGCTGTATCAGGACTACAGAGCGTTCGTGATTCGCCGCGATACTCAGAGCACGGTAGGTTCTCAGGTGCCGGCACCATGCCCGGGGAGAAAGAAGCCTCTGCACCGTACTCGCCACAAATCAGGGACTATCTTGCGGGCGAACCCAAACAACTGCTCACCAAACCCGCATCGTGAGTACAGTACTGCGCTCTCTACCCGTACTTGCAACCCATTTCATGCTAAAGTGGCCGATCCTCCCCACGCTCCACGAGGGGAAATTAGCGCACGGCGCAGAAGGTAGAGGTCTCTCGGATATATCGTGGAGAGCGGTACTCGAGTACCCGCATGGTAGCGTAGTATTACCCGGGCGGCCCCTCCCACTCGATCAAGATGTCTTGAGTAACCTGTGAGCTCCGCATAATGTCGTACTCGTATCAAAGACAACCCCGCACTCCCCTTCCCGTGATGCCATGTTTCTCACACGATTCCCCCCAAGTAATCGTGTGGACAAGCACCATCTCTGCCTCTCTCTTTTCAGTGTGGAAGTGTCTCTGCTGACTTCCAGGATTCGGGTGGTGTGTTTGACCAATCTGGCGCCTGTGTGAAAGGTGATCCATGACCATGCCATACACCATAGGACAGGCGAAACAGCAGCAGTCTAGCACGGTACAGAGATGAATGAATGTACATGCAGTCTACGGTAGACATTGTCTGATTGTTTGCCGATATGAGCCGTTTGCCCTCCCCCGGGCCCTATTATACCGTTTGGAGGTGGGGTTGGGTGTGGGTCCCTCTCCACTCCAGAACAGGAAGGGAAAGAGCCTATGATACATAACTTAGCTATACAGGAAATAATAAGTGCCAAGACACCCACAAATGCAATCGCAGCCCAGCAAACCCATCCTTCCACGCCTGTCCGAGCACAGCCGACAACTGAATGACGAATGATGCCGAGGCTGTCATCGCAGATGCAGAGGTGCAGCCAGAAAACCCTGGGCTCAGTGCTCGCGCCGTAGCGTAGATCATCGTTGAGGACGGTCAACAGTGGAGGGGATGACAGACAGCACTATCGGGAAGACCTCACTGGTCCCCCCACCCACGGCGAAGGAGCGCTGCATCACACCACTGGCATGAGACAGCAGGCATCATATCATGGTGATGGTGAAATTAGAGTTCTTACTTGTGCGGCCGCCCGCGCTGGACCCCAGAGTAAATTTCAGACCAATATTCCGTATGTCCCTGTCTCTATCCACCAAACCTCGCTTACAGTACATGTACGAGTACACAAGTTATCCTGTCCCACCAGTCAACCGCCGCCGCACTCCTACTCGAGTACGAGTACTGTACGTACACAGATCATGAACAAGAGCAAATTCAATTCAACTTCCCCGAATACCCGAGCCTGCAAACCATTAACCCTTGCACTCTGCACCCGGCAACTTTGGCAGGAACCTGTTACATAACCAACCACCCAACACCCCGATCATGAGAACTAAACCCTAACCCACTCGCCGGTCAACCGAATAAGGAAAGTTCGAGAAAATTCTCCAACCCCCTAACCCCGCCTAGAATCTTCCAGCAACATCAACAATCACTCGTGATCCCCCGATCCGCGCCATCCGGCCATACCGAGTCAGGTGAGGATGACGACAGCCGGACGCGAACACACGCGGAGCTCGAGGGTGCTCGAAGTTTCGAGGTTTTTTCTAAGCATTGACAGGATTGCGTACGGTACAGTACCAGCGCTCCTTCGATTCTCTTGAGGGCCAGGATTGAAGATATAAACCCCCTCGACCTCCTCAGGTCTAGACATCCGAAGCTCAAACCTCGAACAACCCAACACATCTCCACATCTCATTAGAACTCCCCAAACACCCCCTCAAAAAGCTCCCCTCGAAAACACGCGAACCGGCACAAAATGTCGCTCCTAAGACAATACTCTGACATCTTCAGTCTCCTCGACGAGACGGCTCGCACATCCCAGCACTCCAACCGCCGTGGCACCTTCTCCCCGAGCTTTGACGTTCACGAAACCGAAAAGGCCTACATCCTCGAAGGCGAACTCCCGGGACTCCACGACAAGTCGAACCTAAGCATCGAATTCACTGACCCTCAGACACTCCTCGTCCGCGGCAAGACCGAGCGCATGCACCGGGAGTCCTCGGATGGTGACGAGTCCACCGTCACCAAGAAGGACAAGGAGGTCCAGCGGGAAGACAAGGGCAGCACCGAGGAGGAGAAGAAGGATAAAGATTCCAAGCCCCGCTATTGGGTTTCGGAGCGCACGGTCGGCGAGTTCCAGCGTAGCTTTTCATTCCCGAGTTATGTTGATGTGGACGCTGTCAAGGCTAGCCTTACGCACGGGATTTTGAAGATTGTGGTGCCGAAGAAGCAGAGTCAGATTGCCAAGAGGATTGAGATTTCCTAATTCACGTCTGGAGAGAGAATGTGGTTCGGAATTGAGCTCGGGATGGTGGTGGATTGATTGTTATGCGTTTCCCTTTTTCTCTTTCTTTTTCTTCTCCATTTCCTTCCTGCCCAATGATTCTGACGATTTTTACGATCGGCACAATCCTTGATAGTCGCTCCTTGGGTTCCCTGTGGGTTTGGCAGTACATTCAGTTTAGTGCAGGATACACTCGTTAGGTGGCCCCGTTATTAACTGGTGTCTATCCTCTGTTTTCCAGTTATTTCCCTACCTGCCTGCTACTAAATTCCCGATATTACACAAAAAAAGCCCCTATCCACATGCATTCATGCGCTGTGATTACTCGGTATTTTTCATATCCTGTCACTCTTTCCAAACCGGTACTTGGTCTCAAGTGTTCTTAATCAATCTTAACACATCCGTCAATTACAAAATAGATGCCCCGCGCTTAATAACTTGGACAAAACCGAGTGAATCTCTGTGAGGCCAGTATTGTGCCGCCTTTCAGGAATTAGCAATGTGTCCACGAAAAAAAAAACATTGTGGTTTTGTGTTCTAGACTTGCACCTGTCCCGTGGCGGTGAAGGGGCAGCCGTCGATCACGCACAAGGTTCTGTTCCGGTGGAGTCTAGATATCCAACTTCTCTACGGCATGTTCTGTGCGGGTTACATCCCATCCAGAACACACTTGCTCGGGAGCTCCGCTCCTCATAAGATGCGTGCCGGGGAAAGTTATCCCACTACTAGGTTTTCCCACTATCGTGTTTGCAGCCCGCCCATCTAAACGGAGCTCCAACAGAAGGCATCTCAAGCATCTGGTATCGTAGAAATTCTCACGCCTTACCTAGCCAAGCCAACCCCCAACCATCACGCCTCACCAACGCATTTGCTTCCATGGCACGGATATACACTCACTCACTCACTCACACCCACCCACCGACTACCATTTTCTTGCTTTCCCTTAATAGCCAGACTAAGCCCTCGCATCAGAGCACGGAACGAAAAAAGAAACCGAAAATCCCAAGCGCCAAGGGGCCACTCATGACCTCACCTTCACTCCACGGGACACAGAATCCGACATAGGATGGCACCGCGGAGAGCGAGAGCCGTCGCCGCATTCATACATATACACCCTTTCACTTTAAATTTACGGGAGGGGCGCAGTACCACAAGAGCACAGTACTGTACAGTAGACTATCATATCATACCAACAAGTATTTTACGCACGGGGTGGGGTGAGGGGGGTGAGGATGGGGGGGGGGGGAACGCCAACGTCACGGGGAACCTTTTTATATAATACCCGGGTTATTTTTGGGGCTACATAAAAATTGTGCTTTTTGGGGTCAACATGTGAAGACAAGTTGCGTGCCTGCCTGCTCAGGGAAGGGATTCCTAGATTGAGCATTGAGATTTCGGCCTGAATCCTGTCAGAGGATTATTATTATTATTATTATTTTTTGCTCGTAAGTCGGGGGGGGGGGCTCGAAGCGGAAAGTGGTACTGTACTGTACAAGTACATATATAATTACGGTATCCGAGCAGTATTTATTTTAGATTTATTGTGGCGAGTTTAGTTATTGCCGGTCCGTCGAGATGGTTGAATTGGAAAAACACCATGTACGATACGATAAATTTAAAGTTGAGCGGGTGCCGGGGATAAGGAGGTTCATGGAGGGAGGATTACCAAAGTGTAAAAAAAAAAAAAAAAAAAAAACAAACAACAACAAACGGCAGGAGGCGAATGGTTAGGGGAATATCATATGGTGGGTTAAATTTTGCAGCAATTAAGAAAATAGCTCATACCATACGAGCACAGTAGTCTACAGTACTCGTACGCCGTCGAGCTCCCTTTCCCCATATCCACACAACATTATCGTACCACTCCCAATCCGATCCACGCGCTCAAACACAAATAGCACACTCGAGCAGCCTATCCACAACCTCACCATCGTCGCCACCGCCGCCGAATCCATACGACCGAACCAAACCCCCATCACCCGCATCAGATTCTTGTCCCCATTCGCCGCAACAAGCCCAATCCCCTCCACCCCCCAACACATACAGGAGGAAACCAAATATGCCCCGAAACAGCAACTTCTTCCCCCTCCAAAAAACGCACAAAAATAGACCCTAATATAGTATTTCATACCGTATTACTCCATCGCCGCACAAAAATAACCAAATGTGCAGGTTGTGGCGGCTAAAGGAGCAGGTGAGTAACCCTAACCCTGTGAAAATGGCGGCTGGAGGGTTGCTCGTTGCCGCGGTAACGGGGTGGTAGGGGTACCTGCCCTCCACCCCCAAGAAAGACACCACAGATATCATACAATGATAACACTCGAGCACCGGTCCTCCAGTTCGTTATTCGAGTGGGCTGATTGCGGGCTCTTTGAGAGGGCATGGGTTGGTGGCGGCCCGGTCGGGGTGAATTGGTACAGGAGGGTACCCACGGCGGATGATTGGAGGCATGGCTGATTTTCATGGAACAATGTGCTGGTACGAGTACCGCACTGTACAGGTACTCGAGCACAGTACTGTACTGTACTGTACATGTACAGGTGTGGCACGGTACTGTACTAGTACCGCTACTTGTTCGATTCACACGCTGCACCCGCTCGGTTCCTTCATTCACAAACCCCGCCGTTTACCCGGCTTGAACAGCGTACCGTATCAGATCGACAGTCCTGACTGGGCAAGTTTGGATATGGAGCTCGCCAGGGAGAAGGAGTGATGAATAGGGAGGTAATGTGGGCCCAAATCACAATACTTGAGCACTATTTGATACTACACGCTACGGTAGCACCGTGGATTATGGTGCTACCTGTACGAGTACAGAGAATGAAACGGAATTGTCACACCGACCGCTGCAGTTCCATCGACCTTTTGAGCCAGGGCACCTCAAACCAAGTCAATGTCATCACCCCAGGTTATCATGGCACGGAACAAGTAGCCCCTTTTTTATTCTCATTTCCATTATTCATTCTTTCTTCCTCTCGTCATCCTAGTCTTGATCTATAGACATAAAATTAATGCGATGCATCCATCAAACGAATAAAGTCCTCCCAACTCCTGCTTAAGACGGGACGGACATAAAACGAAACCACCGACAAAACATGAAGTGACACAAAAACCATAAAGCGTTAAAATGCGGGAGACAGAAAACACAGGTGGAACTTGTGCAAAACAAATGCGGTAGGTGTAATATCCTGCATCAAACAAAGATTAAAGGGATATTGCCCAAGAGGATGGCCGTTTCTCTCTCAATATCGTCAAGATATTAGTAGATATTAGTTTCCAGCTCCAATGAAAAAAAGGAGACTCCTGACTCTATTGCCCCTTCCCGCCTGCCAGGGCCGAAGATTAAAATATAAAAGTAAAAGTAGTGTATGATAAGACAAACTCCTCAAAACAAAAACGCCTCTAGCCTTTCCGCCCAACCGCCCCCAAACTCCTGTGAAACGAACTTTTATAAAAAAAAAAGAGACGTGAAAAGAAATGATAAAGTAGGAAATCGTTGTTGAGTGTAGACGCCCTCTACATCCTGAGTCTGCGTTCGAGCTCGTAAGCCAATTGTCCGCCATGACCAGCCTTGGCTGGGTGGTAGCTGGCTCTTCTCGAAATTCTGACGCGCCGGTATTGCTCATGTTCGTCCTGGTAGCTCTCCTCAGAGCAGCAGCTCTCACCCTCACTCTCGCACCCGGACTCGAATCCACCGCAGTGGCAGATGGGTGTGGTTGGTGAGTCCTCCGAAAACACTGTGGAACCGGAGGAGCATGAAGAGCAGAATGATCCCAGGGACGATGCGGAGCGGGATGAAGATGCCGAAATGGGAGAGTCACCGGCAGTTGTGGCAGCAGTAGTGATCATAGAGATTGGTCGGCATGAAGTGTCAAGGGTCAACTTGTGCTGGGTAAGAGGATTGCGAGGGACTGGTTGGACAATGTGAGAAGCTGGGCGTGCTGGAGGAGGGGAATTGCGACGGCGGTGTGAGTGCGAGCTGGGGGGAAGCGCACTCGATCCTCGGAGGACGGGGTCCGAGATTGCTGGTCGAGAACGATAGCTCTTGCCCGAAGATGCAGAGACAGGAGAGACGGACGAGGAAGGGGATGGGAAGCGAGAGCTGTGCGAGCTAGACGAGGACCAAGAGCTGGCACTCGAAGGAGTAGGGGAGGTAGCTGCGCCACAGTCAAGGATATTGAGGGTGATTCCACGCGTGGGTTCCTTGCAAGTGGGCCTGTTGGGATCATGGGACTCAAAGTATCCGTCAAGGACATACTGCAAAGCCAGTTAGCGGGATTTGCTCATCTAATCAGGACAGAGAAGAGATATCGATAAGTTATACTCAAGGAAAAATGAAAAGAAAAGAAAAAGGAAAAGAAAAAGAGAAAGAAGAGAAAAAGGTCGAGCCATCCGCAGGCGAACGGAGCAGGGAGGGAGGGATTTTTTTTGAAATGAAAAAAATAAAAATAACGAAAAGGTTAATGATGTGACACGATGAAAAATGGTTGCATACGTAGTACCAAAATCTCTGCACTCCCGAGGTGGGGAACTTGAGGGTCAATTTCCACCATCCTGCACCGGCGGCGGTGTCGGCGGCCATGGTGTATCGCTTCCCATAGTTATCCCAAGAGCCGACAAGATGACACGACTCGATGTGAGCGGGGGTTCGGAGCTTGAAGGTGGTTCCAGCTGGTGAACGAGACATTATTGTAAAGTGTTTGTCGGTGGGAACGATTAAGTGTAGTAATTAAGATTGTATGGATGACAAGGTCGAAAAAAAGGTTCAAAGTGGTACCCGGTAGCGGTAGCGAATTATCGGGCAGGCTATCAAAGACTGCTGTAAAGACCCGAATATGTGGGGATGGTGAAGTATAGAAGAAAAAAGTCGTAGTTTCCGATCAGAGAGTTAAAAACTGGAAATTGACGATCCTGACTGTCAAAGTCGCGAAACGATCGAAACAAAAAAATTAGGAAGGGGGGAGAAATCAAGAAGTGGCTATGGAGGGCTCGCTTGCTTGAGATACTCGATGTTATCGGAGGATGATGATGATGTATTGGAACGAAGAAGACATCTAGAGGTCGGGAGGATGGGGCTTTTATCATCTGCATCAGGGGAGAGAAAGAAGGAGAGAGGGTGTGGGTGTGAGTGTGTGGTGGATGTGTGGATGAGTCGGTGACAGAGTGATGGGATTGGGTGGAAGCGAGACAATCCGCGCTTGTGTGGGATGGGTGTGTGTGAGAGGGTGTGTGGGTGGGGGAGAGAGGGTGTGTGTGTGCCTGTGCGAGCCTTGACGCTCGGCATGCGGTTGCTAGCTGCGCGTCGGAGGCTATTGTTTGTGCCACCCTGTTCTGTTGGCTTGCTCGTGAGAGCCCCTTCTGCCCAATCCCGGCCAAGACGGCGCGGAGAGAGAGGAGCAAAACCAACGATATCATACGGCACTGTACTCGAGTACTGTATGATACCCCGGCTCTCAGTTCCCTGCGGCTTCCCCCCATGGGCCCATCATGGTTGCACTTTTGGCGAACAAACATGTTCACTTTCATCACTTGGCTACCCCACGGGAGAATTGTTGGACGACGGGCAGCGGGCAACTCTACTCGGCAGATCCTCCCACCGTGCTGTGCTCTACCCGGGTTGGTACGATACTCGGGTACGGCTGTCCAAGTTCCCTCCCCTCACCTAAAGATGGTGTATCTTCACGCTCGTACCGGGACTAGGAATTGCCGGCTGCATCATACCGTACAGTACAGCGCTGGAGCATGTACCGTACCGTATCGTATCGTATCGTATCGTAACGAGACAGCGCGCGTAAGCGTGGGAACGAGAGCAGCCTCGGGTCTCACACGCCCTCTCAAGCCTAGCAGGCCTTGGCCCTGGCCAGATTCTCGCACAAATGGCATCCTTGTAGACTGCCTTCTGCCGCACTCTTCCCTGTTGTGCTCCCATCGCATCGCATACGGTACGGTGGTCATCTCATGTCCGCGAGTCTCCCCTTGCCCCTCTCTCTGCAGCCCCATCGGCAAGGGTGAAGGCTGTTTGAGTCCGAGTGAAGGTCTGCAGATGCATACCGTCTAGCCCCTTCGTTCTTGGAGTGGGATCATGCTCCAAGTATCATGCCGATAGCCTTCACTTGGCTCCCATGCGTGTGGCTCAAGTCGCTGTTGCTTGAGTACAATAGGCACGCCACATCCTAATCCATTTACCAATAAAATATTAGATACCCAATGCGCAGAAGCCCCCGCTCCGTTCCTTCGCTTCACCACATAAACCCGCATCACAACCCCCAGGCAAAATATGTCCTGTCCGTCTCGCTTCCCCTCCTTTCCTCGGCCGTCTTGATTGTCTCTGCTGGATATTGCTCTCGTGAGTGATGCTTGGCGAGCCATACCCCTGTCCCCAGTCATCGCCCACATGCAGTATCATAGGCGCGCACCCTGAAACACCTCGGAAAGCCCCTGAAAGTGTGAAACCGAACCATCCATCCCAGCTTTTCCTCTCTGGGCGGCACGCACTCCGGACACCTCCTGATGTGCCGGATGATCGGTTGGCGCTTGTTTGAGGATTTCTCCGATGGCTCAACTCTCCCTTCTTGACATCTTCCCTAACTTCCCTGCCTGCCTTAACGCCGAATAGCCCTGTGCGGATCCCCCTTGAAACTCTCGGCACTGTGCTTCTGCCCTCCTCTCCACCAAACCGGCCTCTCGGCTGTGTATCAGATCACGCCAAAGACCATGCCCGGGGTCCTCCCCGCCCTGTTCCGTAGGGGTGATGAAATGGCGTCATGACACCATCTAACTTATGGTCCATCATAGTTCCCCAAAACGAAGACTGGGCGATACGAACTCAACCGGGGTGGATAGCGGGTTTCCGCTCTGCTATCTCATTGTTGTACAAGCTCTTTCTAGCATACGTCGAGGAACTTGGCACATCAAACCCTTCTAGAGATTCTCTTCACCCGTGGCCTTTTCCCACCCCAGTCTGTTGCGTTCGCCATTCCTTTGCTCGGCAGGAGAACCACTTGGTCATTTTCCAACCAACCATCACTGTTTATCGACGTTTCCACGCTTTATACATACGGTGTTCACTTTTCTTCTTCCATTTCCAAGCACTTTCCTTATCTCCTCCGACCTCCTGTTCCCGCTACAATCCGGTTTCCTCACCATACTCAACCCTTCCCGCACCACATAATCCCCCATTCTGCCCATCCAACCTGCTGGTCTCTCCCCCCCCTTCTGCTCACACTTATCCGTTATCCTTGTACCGTGGAGAGAAATAAGCTCTAAATCATCATGGCTCCTGCACACGCAGTGTAACCCCCACCCGTTTCAGAGTAATCCCTCCTCCCTGGCCACTTGTTACACGCAAAAATCATCCGAACACTGGACTTTGAATCTTGTATGGGAATACCGGTACCGACGTGCACGGATAATTTGCCATGTACTGTACAGTACATTTACTTAATCCATTTGTTCGGGTACTCCTGTTCGAGTACAAGCACCGCAACAGCAGTGACAGTTTGATCTCCCACACTTATGGCACGGACCTCATCAGAGCAACTCTTCTCATCAGGCTGGTGCCTGCAAGAAGGGGGGCGATGGTTTCATCTAGGTGGATGTAGGCCCCCCTCCTGGGAATGCCTCTACTGTAGCGGGAAGGGGAGGACGTGTATATAAAGGGCTTATCCCCCCGTCGTCCTCAAATCCTTTTGGTCCCCGGTGGGCATGATTGCCCATGGATTGTTCACGATGCTTCCCGCCGGGGGCGTTGGGATCTCTCCGGTGATTTCCAGCGGTGCTGCAGGTTTACGAGAGCATTGTTTGCCTGCTTCCCCATCTCGATCCCCGCTTCCCGCTCCTGTTCACCCCATCACTATTCTGGCTATCTACCCTCCCCCCACTCCACTCCCCAAATTGACGAGGCTACCTTACCCCACTCTCCCTCTCGTCTAACAAAACACAATTCTCTGCTGCATAGATGCTCTTCGCTCACCACCGCAGGCTGTCCGTATCTTCCCCATTGTTGGAGAGTCGACATCGAGCCATCACCCGCCCACCTGCATTCATGGCATACTAACCAGTCCTCTCCCTTCAATGCTTCCTCTACCTTGACAGCGATATGCCTACTCGCTCTCGTGCATACCCACCCTCACCCCTGATACTAGCATCTCGTCCTCCCCTCCTGCCGTTTTTTTCCCCCATCTACCATACTCCGGCACCCCCTGGCAGCCTTTCATGTTTTGAACCCTTCTCGAAAATCTTGCGACACGCCCTTCCAGCCGAGTCGACACAAAACGACAGGTCACATTCCCCTTAGGTTTCATGTTGGCATGGGTGGCCAGCATTGGCGCTCGCATCCCTGACATTGCGCATTCACAAGGATTAGGGTTCTCCCGCGTGGTTGCTGCGAGATGGACTTGGCGGCGGTTGGGAGATGGAGACAGCCAGGCAACATCACCGGGATCAGCCTCCAGGGTGCGGCGCGTACGGCTATGTTTGAGGATTGATTGGGCGGTTCGGAGATTTGTTCCTATGGGTCAGGGGGGGGGGGGGGGGGTGGGAAGTTGCCGATGCCGGTTGGGGGAGACCAGCTGGGGAGCCCTGGGATCTTGCGAGCTGCTAGGGTTCTGAGAATTTCCGGAAGAATCTGGGGTCATGACTGTGTACCGTCTGTGGTTATGCTTGGAATTTGTGTTTCAGGAATGGCATGGAGGAATGTTGGTTAGGATTTCTCCTGTGGAATAGCGGTTCTTGGAGATATTGAGATATTGTGAAATCACGGCTGAGGTGCTGGAGGATTTTGCGGGAGCATTGCATGGAATGGCGAAATAATCAAGATAGACGCTAGTTTTTTCTACGAAAATTGTTGGTCCTTCATTCAATAGGGAAAGCGCAGCACGCCGCGGAGCGCAGGAAGTGAGGAAGTGATTCACAAATTCCATTGGGAAAAAGCAATCATATGTTTCGCCTCTCGGAGCTCCAACTCCACAAATCGGGCGACGAAAGCCCGACCCAACAGTGAGGAATGCCGGCGTATGGAGGCCCATCACACGGGGTAATCCCACGGCAAGATCCCTGCTGGCACAAGTATATTCCACACGAATCATAGATAACACAATCATGCCACACATAACGAGGTCGCCTCGCCAAAAAAACCCAACACTACCGGGCACGCTGCAGAGTCCCGCCAATCGCTCTTTCTCCATCACTTCCCCACCCAACCGCACCAACTGCAGCATCTCGCCCCCGCTGGGAGTGGTGGGAAAGGTTGGAGAAGACAACTCTCGGCGAATTAATGGTATCCTGGTGACCGGGACTGGTGTGCAATGAGTTAAGCCATCAAAGCGGTGCAGGTTGCAATTGTTGGTAAGGATTCGGTAGACAGGGCTGCCACCAACCGTCCCCTGGGGTGAAAAAGCCTCAATTATTCGGGCTTAGCGTGAATGCAAGTGTGGCTCGTGATCTTGTGCTGAGCAGCTTGCAGGCTTGTCTTGTGTGGAGGGCGGTCTACAGCAGCATGGATCTTGATACGAGTACAGTACTCGTACGGCAGGATATTGTGAGGTGTCTGGGCTTTGTGCATGGGTAATCACTCGGGGCTGGTTATCCGGATCGGAGCTGTTTGCCACCCACCGGTGGAGAGCTGATTGAGGGGCTCACGCGAGAATTGGGGATTGACTTAAGCTTCTTCCGCGGCGTTTCCCGGCTGTGATTCATAGCGGCAAGCTTTACCGGTAGCTGGAATGAGCACTTTGTGGGGGTTGTTGTCGTTGCCTACATTACCGTACTCGCAGGTTGCCGCGGTTTCCCCAACATTTTCACCATCACGAAATAAGTTAGTCTCGGCTCGGGCGGCAGGTGACATGACAACAGCCTGAGGTTTCCTTTCCTCTCCCCCTTCAACTCTCAGCCCCGTACTCGAGTAGAAGCGGATTACTCGTCCAGCAACCCAGCTCCCGTGCACTCCTCAAGCGCGATGCTCCACGGTAGGCGGACCGTTTCTACCCGTCGATCCGTAGAAAGCAGTCGGGCGGCCTGCTGGAATAGAGGTATCCGGTCCCGGGATTGAAGCATTTAGAGAGGTTATTGGGGTTTGAGGACTTTGGTGTGTCTGCATACTGGTTCTGTGCTAGTACGAGTACCCAACAGGTATTGTACATGCCTGGAAGATCCACTCGAGGCTTGGCACTCGGGCAACGCCTTTTTGCCCCTTGGGCCTAGATGACTCTGCTGCAATCGCTATCACAAACTTGAAGGCCACCCGTCGGATAAACCAATCTGAAACGTCTCAGCGCTACTTTTCCGCTGTGCCCGTGCATAATCTTATCAGATGCTGAGTGAATTGATCTGCTTTGGCCAGGGATACGGTGGAACCCCGGCTGGGCGCGTAAAGTGACACACCGTGCGCGCAACGATTGCAGGGATTCCCAGCCTGGCTAGCCATGGCTGGGTCCGGTGTGTCGTCGCGTTATCCACTTGCATGCATGAGCAATCCGGCAGGGGGAAGTCTCTGCTCGTCCGCCTTCTGGTTGGCTGGGATGACGGAATGCAGGGTGGGGAGCGGCAAGATGCGTATCTTAGGGTATGGGGCTTTTACTTCGAGTGATTCATTGTGTCCTTCACATGGTGTGCCGCTACCGGTGCTAGTCACTACTCTTCCCTCATTCTGACCACATCGTTTGGTAGTGCCCTCCTGTACCGATACCGGTATCAGGGAGTCCTCTCCCCAGGAGCAGAGTTGGCTGCTCTCAGGTAATCGTGATGCCAGGGCTACCGGCAATTTATCCTCGGCTTGTGAATTTCATGATTTCGATTTCTCCGAGGATATCGTGTCGTCACGTATATATAATCAGGGTTTGCTGTTAGCAAGCTGTTTATCCCCTTGATCCGCCCTCCCCCATTCCCCACGATTCCCCTCTTTCTGAACTCTCCCGAAAGGTTTCACGGAATAGGCTTTGTATTGTTATGTCTGGGTTAGACCGTCGAACGAGTAACTCTTCACAGACGAGCAATTCTCCACTCTTGCCGCGCTCCAACGCTGATGGCACTCATGGGTGGAGGGATGTGCTCGAGAACAAGATGACCTGGGCGTATGTTTTGACCCTATGACCTTTGGTATGCGGTGCTGATTGGGGAAAGGTGGTACGCGAGCATCATGTCCTCCGGGGGTGTGGCCTTGATACTATACTCTATTCCGTACGGGTTTCGCGGTCTCTGGATTTTGGGTATGCATGTATTCCCTCTGGGAGTCATTTGTCGGTGTTGATATCCAACCAGGAGGAATAATCTATATCGCTTCATTGGTTGGCTTCGTTCTTCTTCTGGCAACCCACATTGTCCGGTTTTTACTCAACCCCAGGCTCATACGCGCGAGCGCTGCCCACCCATCGGAAGGGCTCTTCGTCTCCACTTTTGCGGCGGCCCTAGGAATCCTGATCATCGATGGAGCAACTTATGCCGAGAAAATGCACACGGCGCACGGGACCGCGCTCAGGGCTTCATTCTGGATTTTCCTCGTTGTATCCGTTATCTTTAGCGTTGGGAGTCCATTGGCGCTGTATGCCCCTCTCCCCGTTCCCCTCTAACTGCCCCCTGGCTCAGTGGGTTGACTTGCGGACTATAGATTTTCGGGGGCACCGCACGCTGAGCAGGTATGGGTTGTTCCATTCTCCTCCTTGGTTTTGCTTACTGATCCCTAGTAGGAGGCTACACCGTTAGCTACGCAGACCGTCCTGCCACTTACGCTCGTCGGCTGTGTGGCGGCTACAGTCGCTGCTCACATTAGTATCCACAACCACCACATCGCCATGCCGATAATCTACATGGGTATTGCAGTCCAGGGGATGGGGATACTTGTCTCACTGCTCGTATTACCCCCTACTTCTTCCGCACCTGCCCATCTAACATCCCTCAGTCTCTATCCAGCTTTGTCGACAGGCTTTACCACTGCTCGGTGCCCTCCATTTCACAGAGACCATCGATGTACGTGGCGGTTGGCCCACCCGCCTTCAGCGCACTTTCCTTCGCCCTGCTGGCAGAGCAGTGTCTACGACACTTCCCAGCGGAAAAGACCGCGCCGGGTGGAGCCAATGAGATTGTCGGGGGAGTAGCACTTTATTACATCCTGCTCACCTTCTCACTCATGTTCTGGGGCCTGTCGCTGTGGTTCTTTTTGATCTCGACGTGCAGCACTCTCGCAGTATTGGGTCAAATGGGTATTGGCGTTCAGAAGCTGCAGTTGTTTGCTTTGATCTTCCCCAATGGTTAGAATTTTTAGCATCCTGGGGGCTACCGCTTACTAACACGGTTACAGTTGGGTTCGCTCTTGCTACCATTCACTTATCCAGACTCTTTGGTCACCCGAAAGTGCTCGCAATCATCTCCGAGGTGCTATCGTTGACGGTGGTCGGCGCCTGGGCTATCGTGGTCCTGGCTACTTGCTACGGAGTTTTGTCGGGAAGGATCTTTAGGACGGTTTAAAGGGGATTTGAAAGAAAAAATTGATCAGAGAGGGGAGTGCGATGTGGAGATGGCTTGTGGTGTATTTGTACATAGATGACTAGTTTTGTCTTCGCACGCCAGGCTTTTTCTGTTCCTTTGTTGCTTGCTTAATCATGGATACTCACTCGCTGATTCAGGGGGTTTTGTGGATGGGGTGATGGTTGAGATTTGTGAATGATTGTGTGATATTGTAGCAATGCTAGTTCAATACTTCCATACATAGTGGACACTAGGCACAACGAGCACTGCCTTATGGAATCCTCTGAACTACTGTTTAATACTACATAACAATGGAGACGAGTCAATAAAAGGTGGGAGTTCGCTATGCCGGCCGCTCGGTCTATAGGGAAACATTGTGCTCCTTATCTGCTAGAAGTCGTTATACGGAAGCATACTTGAAGTACACTCTAGTAGGCAGCCGACTACACAACAGGACCTGACATGTCCACCCTGCCGAACCAGATACCTAGAATCTGCGAGATTTTTTACCAAGACCGCTTTAACCATGACCGAATACTCACCATGAATTACCCATCCCATCCTGCCCATACTTATAACTAGCTATAAAGTTTCTTGCCGATAGACTACTCAGATCTCTGGAACGCATCATCTGGGGCATTAGTTAGGCGACAAGGAAACATCGGACAGAACACGCCTTCATCCACCCGGAGTACCTTATCAGTGAAATCGCTTCTATATCAATTTCCCCTGCTAGATTTTTTTCGCCATCCCCTCGAGTGGGGTTAACTCCGGATCCGGTCTCGGGAGGGGGGACTTTCTGTCGCGGAGATTGTTTGGAGAGGGGATCCCCTCTTGGCACGAACGTATCTGGTATCATTGGAGAGATTGGGGGAGGGAAATAAAGGACCTATGGCTGGTTTGGATGAAGGGGGGCGTCGTGCTGAGCTTCGCCGCGGGAAGCAGTGGTGACACTGAGTTCCGAGAGAGGGTCAAGAAAACCCGGCGTCTGTTTGTAAGGTGTTGTGATGGATTTGTGGAGTATCGTACTGTACTCGTAGCGTGGGGGGTGGCCATGAAAGGGCTTTGGATTTGCTTCTGTGTGTGTGTAAGAAGTGGGGGTGTGTGGGTTAGGCCGAATGTACTGGTAAAGGTTTTTAGTTTATGATAGATCAATCTTTTCCAAATTTTGGGGCGGCGTTGGTGCTCGACTTGTCGGTCGTGGATATCGTACGATGGCGGAAGATCGGGAATTTTGTAATTGATGATGTGTGGGGAAGCTGAGGGATGTGGGATGTTTTGTTCTGCGATGATAACTAACCCGTATTATTTAGATAAGTTGCTTCTATATTGAGGGGACTAGGTTCTTTTCATGGTGCTGAGAGGGTGGGGGCTTGTTATCTGCGCCACTGGGGGGTGGGATAAAGGGTTCAGGGGCTTGGGGTGCTATCACGGGGTCATGTAGTATCACTCCGAATTCATCCTCTGCTATACAGTATGGGGGGGGGGGGGTTACGCCAGGCCGGTGGGGGGTGCTAGCGCCGTACTACCTGCTGTGCTACTTGACCCATAGAGAATTATGAAGTATTATATCGGTATATGCAGGCTTTTGAGTAAGATCGAATATAGCTCTCGGCACTCTGTAGCAAATTTTATTAAGAAACAAGAAGCAGCCATTTCTGCGTGACGGAACCATCGGAAGCCATGAATTGTCACTAAACTGAACTCGACTGGTGGGGCCTGCCATGGGACGAGCTGGGTTGAATAACCGTGAGGACTATGTGGAGAGCCGGAGAAAGGCTGTTATGACAATGCTATGTGTGTGGCGGATGGCGGGAGCCAGCGTACTAGTGCTGTGAGAGGCAGTGGTTTCAGCATGTCATTTGTGCGGGGTTGCTAGGCTAACGCTCCGGGGGAAGACTAACTTTCCTGGACAAAAAATTGATTTGGTTAATGCTAGCACTGTGCTCTGATTTTCTACTTGTACGATATTCCGTAATATGTTTAGACTGGTATATGAGGAAATTGAAATATTATCTGTCCTTCGGTTCAAGACAGTCTGTTACTAGGTTAATCGAGCAGAATTCATGGAATTCCTAAGGGCCGAAGACAGCTTCTATTTTTATTGCTAGGATCTCAATAGGGGAAATATGTGCTATGGCGTTGGAATCCGGCTTGACTGCTACGGGCAGAAACCAATAAGCCAACTACCCTCAGCTGTCTCGGAGCGAAAGGAATATACGTTGCGCTTTCCTAGGAGAGGAAGTTACCTGCTCTCACACACTCTTGAATTTTACCCCTTGCGGTGCAAGCCTACCAAGGATGTTGCTGGTCGCGGTATATTCGAAAATAATGGTTCTCCTGGTAGTGAAATTTCAATCCCGAAACCATTTGGAAGTGGTTTGGTCCTCTCCAAGAGTAACAATCGCTAGAAACTCTGCTGTTTTGGTGGGAAATTAGAATATCGCCACCACATTTCCTTACTTATTTCATTGCTGGAAGCGTGTTGGATAGCGGGTCACTATTCGCTCAATCCATGCGCGCACAAAAGGGAGGGAAAAGAACACAGTAGATGCATCACCACTGGACGGAAGAGGGAAAGTGATAAGATACGGCCCCTCACATGAGTGGGAATAGATTTTGTCTACTCATTAGACAACCCACTATCTCATTGTTCTCCTGTCCCCGATGACATCCTTGAAATCCTGCAATCTATCATAGCCGGGCGTGACAACAGATGGTATTACTGTCTATTGGGGGGTTGGCCGGTAAGAAAACCTCCTGGATTCTCGAAAAGAGACTAATCTTGCTAAATGGAATTATGTTTATGGCCTTAAATTCTCTGACTCCCATGGCTTCACAGTGTGCGGGGTGTAGATACCGCCCCTGTTAGTTCCCTGGGATGACTATAGGACTTATCTCGCCTCCGGGTTTCCCGGTTGGTATGGTCTCAGGGTTGGGTTGGGAATCGACTAGCTTGGACTTAGGCAGGTAGTCAATTCACAATATGAATATCATGCAAACCATTCTCGAGTGAGTAACCATGAGAACCCCACGCACAAGACACTACCCCTTGCTCTCGGGACCCGTATTCGGTATAACCCCCCCCCCACACAGTCGAATTATCAATGAAAATCCAGAAATAAACCGGGTGAGGGCTCAGCGAGGCAGCACCCTCAGCGAGGCTCGGCATAGCTTGGCTAGTGTTGGCTAGCTACTAGCATCATCGCAATATGAAATTATAGTGATGTGATAGTGATGTGAAACCACAGCAACACCGAAGCAGAACCAAACTTCTATCCTAACGTGAACTGTTTTGAAATCGTTCTTTTTACCATTCCTTCAAATGATGTTTATGCCCTCCAATGCCCCATCCCGAGTTCAAGAACAGATGGCTATTGAGATGGTAGCCAACAAAACTGTCTCAAGCCTTGCTACAGCAGCTGAAATGGTTGGTGCTGCTCCAAGCACGGTTATGCATCACCGAAGAGGTCGGAAAAGTCGGGAGGAGGAGAGCTCTTGTCGCCAAAAGCTTACTCCAGAAGAGGAAAATACTGTTGTTAATCGCTGCTACTTTCGCTGTCGTCTGGGGTTTCCTGCAACAATTTGGCAGCTTCGAGATATCGCCTTATCAATTGTTCAGAAGAGAAATCCTGATGAAGTAATCGGAAGACGATGGGAGACCGGATTCATGAAAAGACATCCTGAAGTAAAGTCTCGGTTTAGTAAAGAGTATGACTTTCTTTGCAATCTTCGTGGAAATGATGTAGGATTGATGAATAGGTTCTTTGATGAGGTATTACCATTTATTTTATATTATGTTGCTTATTTAAACTTTTTTTTTTTGTTATTAATAAGGAATTTTAAAATCCAAAATCTTTATCCTAGTTTAGTTTGTTAACATATTTATTTAGCTTGAGTCCATAGTCTGCGAGTATCAGATAAAGCCAGAAAATACCTATAACATCGATGAAATTGGATTTCTATTAGGTTTAGGACAGTCTGAAAGAGTGTTAGAAGTGATTCGGAACCCGCGAGAAAATGGTGAACTTAGGTATCGGGCCCAAAGTAAGTTTAATATATCATTCTAAATTCATTTTAAATTTAAACTATTTACTAAAAGAAAGTACAAAATAGATGGCAGTCGAGAATTTGTTACAGTCATTGAAGGTGTTTGTGGTGATGGGACTTTTTTAGATCCAACGATTATCTTAAAGGCGGAGGATTTTATCGCAGAGTGGTTTAAAAAAGTCAAGGGTGTACCGGAAAATATCCTTTTCGGAAAATCCCACAATGGTTGGACAGACGAGAAGATGGCGATGAAGTACCTGGAACGAAATTTTGGTCCTACAAGTGAATCTTCAGCAAAGGCTACCGACGAATACCGCTTATTGTTGTTTGATGGACATAGTAGTCATGTTAATCGCCACTTTTTGGACTACTCTATCGAAAACAAAATCATTCCTTATTGTTTACCTCCACATACTACCCACCGCCTGCAGCCACTTGATGTCTCTATTTTTAGTCCTTACAAGCATCAATATCAGCAAGAACTTACACGTCGATTTGAGAAACACGAATATGGAGTATCCAAAGCCAACTTTTATGAGATTCTAATGGCTGCCCGCCGTGCCTCCTTTACAGCAAAAAACATTTATAGTGGCTTTTGGAATACAGGACTAATTCCTGTTGACCGAACAATTATTCTCAACAAAATCCAACCATCTAAGTCTCTGCAAATCTCTCCTCCTTCAAGCTCTCCTGATACAGTTATCCAATCTCCTTCCTACTGTTCAAGTTCTATTCCATGCCCACAACCACTTTCCACTCTGACAGCAGAGGAAGTCAACAGCCTTAAAATCCCATTGACCAAGGATGAAATTGAACACCAAAGTTCAATTGCCTTTGCAGCCCTTCCGACCAATGATCCCGTACCGTGGGGCTTGAAAAGAATTGTTAGCAACATTACGATAAGTGCAGTGCGAGCACTTACCCAGGTGGAAGACCAAGAACTCCGAATTGAGAACCTTCGAAAGCAGTTAGCCAATATACAAACGAAAAAGACTGCCAACCGAAGCCGAATACCAACTCATGGCAAGTCCTGGGTTGATCGTGAGGACATAGAGGCATTCTTTGAGTCTCAAACACGCGAGGCATACGAAACTGCGAAGCGTAAATACCTAAATGCAGAAAAGCTTGTAGCAAGCCGGAAAGATAAATTAGCTGAATGTACACGGAAACGAAAGAAGGCTGAGAGGTTGGAGGAGGAGGGAAAGCTACCAAAGCGGCGAAAGAAAGGAGCGGAACTCCTTACCGAAGAAGGGCGTTTATTACAGCAAATTTTGGAGGCAGAGTGGGACGTTAGGAAGCTCGAAAAGCATATTGAAGAATTAGCAGGAAAGTTACCAGTTTGTATTGAAGGAGGGGAACAAACCGGTGAAATGGACCCAGAGCCTAGAGAGTCTAGAGATACCGGGCACCTAAGAGGGATAGGAGATGACATAACTCCTACCCCTGAGCCAATGGTGTTGGAAACCTTTGTAGATTAACAGTGGTTCGAAGAGGAAGAAGAGGAAGAAGGATTCACTCGTTGATAACTATGTGCTCCAACTTGGATGACACACATGGCGTTGCTGCCAAGCCCATGCCAAGCCTCGCTGAGGGTGCTGCCTCGCTGAGCCCTCACCCGGTTTAATGAAGGCTAAAAAACTCTTCCTTCTCACCAACAGAGACAAAAAAACACTAATCGGAAAACAATCTTCCCCCAAGACTCATGCGATTCATGAATATAGAACAGGCCACATTCTAGCCACAAGGGCCCTTCAGTACACCGCAATTGTACTGGGGGCCATAGTTACAGCTTTTCCACTAGGCTCACACCTATACAAGCTCCCCTCGCACAGCCGTTGGTTGGATGGGCATGAAGCCAGAGGCGTTGCAGTACCCGCAGTAGCTCGCGTCTCTATACCCGGTGTTGCAGTAGCAGCCGTCACTAATACAAGCGCGCTTTGACAGCCCGCTAACTCCTTCGCCGAAGGGGTTTCCCATTGCCGAGATGTGAGTGAATGATAGGAGCATGGCCAGAACAGGAATAAACTTCGGAATCACTGGGGGAGGGTTAGCAGGGATTATCTTCATATGGGGTGTGATATCGGATTGAGAAAATTACTTAGGATTGATTTTGAGGGCCTGTGCAGCTAGTAGTGGTACTCTCTGTTTTCTGATTGGAGATGAGTGATCAAGAATATCTACTTCGAGTTTGAGACGGCAATGGGGCTTGGGATTAGGTGGGGAGGTGGGGGGAGTAAGCAACTGATGGTGAAGGAAATGTTTATTGGAATTTGGCAATATTTACACCTTTGTTCTTACCTTAGAGGGATAGGATCATATTTCCAGAGAGAGGAGAGCATAGGAGGCTGGGGTCATGGTTATCTTGAAATGATACAGGGACTCGGAATGAACTCCTGGATGGGGGTGGTCAGTTGGGCAAACCACTGGCAGCAAGTATCTGTGTAGATACTTGCAGGGTTTGTCACTTAGAGAATATTACAAATTGCTTTAAAGTTATTATATCATAGCTAGTCCTGATAGAGATGTAATCTTAGATGGTTGTAGGTAGGATATAATGGTTCAGCTAGAGGGCATGTCATGTTCTGTATAATAGGGTTGTAACTATAGTTATGTGTATTCTCGTCCAGTGATAAAGCCTATACATACCCTGTTACTATAGACTTATTGAGGGTTATTTGAGGACTCTAAAAGCATGATTTTTATTGCAGTGGGTAGTGTATCAGGAGTAAGAGACTGTGGGAAGTGCCCAGGAGTCCAGCTGCCACCACAGCTCTCGACGAGAGTGCCATAGGCCTGCAAAGTTCGCTAGTAAGATAAATAGAACCTAATGTAACGACCCAATGTTATAGAGCTATGGCAACCTAAGTCTACGCCCATACATAAGGCCAAGAGGTTATATGGTAGACTAGAAGGATATGCCTGAGCATGTCCAGGAGATACCCGATGGTCCGGGTATCCCGAAGAACAGAAGGTACTTAAGAAATAGGTGTACCTAAGTAGTGGAAGTGACGTGACCACCACGGTTCCGGCCTAAGGATAGGTCGGAAGGCCGGGTGAGTTTATCCTGTCTAGGGAAATCACGTTACCCTACCATGGAGACCAATTTAGTGTTACCATGGACATACTTACCCTACCTTTGGGACACTATTACCCTACCTTCCGTCGGAAACGTTCTCGGAAAGATTTCGTGTAATGTTAGGATTGTTTGTTACGCAATGACGATCGATGGGCACTTGCTTGTATATTGATCGGAAGGCTATGGGAGGAGCTAGAGTGCTCCGAACATGCTGTAACTTGGCAGGATTATTCCTAACAGGTACCTGCGGCCCCAGGGTTCGCCCCGGGCGTCATGGGCCAAAATGGGTGGAGTTGCCGTTATGCTAGTTAAATGGAATCTATGAAGACATGTCTATAACACTGTATGCGTCGTCGCCGTCCGTCCGACCGGAAGCTGTTCGCAGGATATATCAGGGGGCCAAGGTGAGAAGGTCAGGTACCTTCTCCAAAAAGAACGGAGTAAAACGGACCAAAACTGACGGAGTTAGCGTGAGCTATCCGGAAGGGTCCCCAGAGTAGTCCCGGGTAGTGCCGGAGACATCTGGGAAGGTTTTACGCCAATCATGTCTACACGTGCCCCTTTGCCGTAGGCTCTTTGTGGGTTGTTGGAAGATTCTAATAGCATGATACTTATCACGCTGAGTGGTGTGTCGGAGGTAAGGGACTATGGGTAGCGCCCACGGGTCCCGCTACCGACACAGCTCTACGTGGGAGCATCGTAGACCCCGTAAGTTCGCAATCAAGAAAGATAGAACTTAACCGGAGGACACCTGATGTCTACGGGTGCTTGCATAGTTCATAGCACATGGGAAGAGAGTCATTTAGTTAGCTTTCCTAGGAGTCTCGACAGTTAGCCACTGACGAGACACCGATGCGCAGAGGTTTTCACTCCGGCAGGTGTATTGGTAAACACCTTGCAGAAACCAATGTGCATATGGAAGATTTCTGCTAGAGTGCGCTGACACCTTAAGCCCTTCAGGGATGCGGTAATGGTGCCGGCAACCCTTACGGAGAAGGGCATACTCATGTTGGTCGGGGCAACCTGATGGGGGAGTTTTTGGTATAAGTCTGACTACTTGAAGCTTATACGAGAACTCTCCTGCCCCGACAAAATCAACATCCTCTCGGGAGACTTTAATTGAGATAAGCCAGAGCTTAACGATATTAAGTTTTACCGTTTACTTTTATTCTTTACACTTTACAAGAGTTGTGTTCGAGAGATTCGAAGTTTGGTGCGGTCGCATCCTTAGGAACCATCTACCTGTGGGAGCCCCCGTTACACCTAAGTAGAGACTGCTGATATCTATGGGTGCTTGTTTAGATCATTGTACATAGGAAGAGAGCTATTTACTTAGCTCTCCCTAGTATCATAATAGTTAGCCACTGATAAGACTCTGATGTGCAGAAGTCTACACTCTGGTCAGTGAATTGTTAATGCTTTAGAGAAACTGATATGCATATAGGAGACAGCTGCCAGAGTGTGCTGACATTTTAGATTCTTCAAAGATAGAGTAATAGTGCTAGGCATCTCTTAGAGGAGAAGGGCATACTTATAATAGTCGGGATAATCTGATGTAGTAGTTTTTTGTATAAGTTTGGCTACTTAAAGATTATACAAGAACTCTTCTATCCTGATACAATCAACATCCTCTCCAGACTTTAATTGAGATAAACTTAGGCTCAACAATGTTAAGTTTTACTATTTGCATTTATTCGTTATCTTTACAAGAGCTGTACTTGAAATTTTTGATATTTAGTCCAGTTGTATCCTTAGGATCCAACTTCCTATAAGAGTCCCCATTATGCTGTACCATGGGACTGTTCAAATATGTACAGTATAGTATGATCTTAATAACTCTGTCTAAAACTATGATGTAGTAGAATGAGTTTACTATAGGCACACTAAGCGAAGAGGAGTTTTGTATAAAGGTAGATAGGTAAAAGTTGTTCTTAATTCTCCTAACTGAGGTGGATGGTATAGTCTATATATATAGGAGTATATCTTTCACGTAACCAACATCCTCCGTCTCCGCTACACCTCCGGCGATTGAAAACTCAACACCATGGTTACTATTGTGGCTTTCATCGTCTAGCACCACCACCCCCGCCCATCTCCTCCCATCTAGCCTCGGCTACAGGAGGTGGGCTTGCTTCCCCTCTCCCTTGAGGCCTTTATTTATTTATTGGCTCTCTTGGTTCTATCCTTGGTTGGGGTCTTTCATCTTCGTGATGTTTTTCCTCTTCCTACCCCGCCTCGCTTAGGTGTTGGCACGGTCGACAACCCCCTTTTCCAACCTCAACAGACAGCCGGGACTACAGTTGCAGTAGGAGAGAACAGCTTACAGGCTACGGTTGATGTCTCCATTCTCTTACTTCCCTAAGAGGCTGCCTAGTCGGACACGAACGCGATTACCGATAGTTGTTGTTCATGGATTTGGGTCTACCCCTCCTCTCCACCTCTCTACGGTCAGATCGGCTGGCACCCTACTGCCACATCCTCTCAAGGTGGCACCTTACTGCCTCAATTGTCGGTTGTTCCGGAGGACACATGGTTGCTGGCACACCTGCCACACACCTCCTCTCCTCGCTTCTCGGTCACCACCTCTGGGGTGGTTTCCCTTATACCCTCTGCGCCCGGGGCTTCGGCTCCCTCCTCCTGGCCTTCGTCATATGGCCTAGGGGTTCCTATGATGGATTTGAGTTGTGGCCATTGGCCTCTAGTGGGTTCGGTTTGGGTTTCTGCCTTTAGGTGTTTCGTTCTTGGGGTTGGGTGCGTTCTTCGTTCACTGTCGGGTAGTTAGCTTTCTTTTGTCGCTTGGGAGTGGGGGTTATTGGCTCATAGTTTACGGGAAAGATTTTGGGCGGGAGTAGATTTTTCTACACCAGAGGGTTTCTTTAGCTCCATCGTTCGGCCTGGTCTGGGGGGGGGCGGTTTTTGAGGCATCATAGCTAGCGCTCCATATGCTGATTTTGTCCCATAAACAAAATACAAAATGAGTCAAACAAAAAAAAAACAAATCTTTCATGTAACCAACACCCTCAGTTTCTGCTACAACTCCAGTCATTGAAAAATATTTCCTAATTGGGAATGGCTCAATCCTAAAGAACTATCACCACTTTTCTTTAGCCTTACACTCCCCTGCTAGGGGGTGCAGGATGATTCTTTCCATCCTTTTGTCCATTAGGGCCACTTTCTTACACCTCCCCTCAGCTGGCATCTCGCCTCTGCTCGATGGGGGTCCTCTTCCCACCCTGGAGGCCTCATGAAGAGGCCTGTCCCCTCTCTACCACGCTTTTGCTACATCTCACTTAGCATTAGCAAGGTCAGCTTTGGTGGCTGGGTTTTGGTTGGACGGTCAGTTGGGCTAGTGGTCCTCTAGACTAGCGGGAGTGGGCAGGTGGTCGGATCCCTTCCACTATAGTGATGCTATATCATGGCCACCAGGCTCGGTACGAGGAAGGGACATTGGACTTTTGGTTGCATATATAGGTTGTGGTTTCTTTGGTTGCATAGTAGGATTTCCTTTGTATTAGGATCGGGATTGGTTGCCACACGATGTAAACTGGTGGAACCCGAAGGTAGGATCGTGGCTGCGTGTGTAACCACCCTACGTTATAGAGCTATGGCAACCTAAGTCTACGCCTATACATGAGACCAGGAGGTTATATGGTAGACTAGGCAGGTATGCGAGCGCATGTCCGGGGGATATCTGATGGTCCGGATATCCTGAAGAACAGAAGGTACTTAAGGAATAGGTGTACCTAAGTAGAGGAAGTATCGTGACCATGTCGACTTCAGCCTAAGGATCGGTTAAAAGGCCAGCTGAGTTCACACGGTCTAAGGAGGTCACGTTACTCTACCATGGAGACTGGCTTCGTGTCACCATGGACATACTTACCCTACCTTTGGGACAACATTACCCTACCTTTCGTCGGAAATGTTTACGGTGATATTCTGAGAAATGTTAGGATTGTTTGTTACACAATGAGGATTGACGGGCACTTGCTTGCACATTGATCAGAAGACTACGGGAGGAGCTAGAGTGCTCTGAACATGCTGTAACTTGGCAGGATTATTCCTAACAGCTACCTGCGGCCCCAGGGTTTTCCCTGGGCGTCATGGGCCAAAATGGGTGGAGTTGCCGTCTTACTAGTCAAATGGAATCATTGGAGACATGTCCATAACATTGTATATGGTGCTGCCGTGCGTCTAACCAGAGGCTGTTCGCAGGATATATAAGGGGGCCAAGGTGAGAAGGTCAGCTACCTTCTCTAAAAGGAATGCAGTAAAATGGACCAAAACTGACGGAGTTAGCGTGAGCTATCCGGAAGGGTCCCCAGAGTAGTCCTGGGTAGCGCCGGAGACATCTGGGAAGGTTTTATGCCAATCAAGCCTACACGTGCCCCTTTACCGTAGGCTTATTACAGGTTGTTGGAAGACTCTAATAGCATGATACTTATCACACTGAGTGGTATGCCGGGGGTAAGGGACTATGGGTAGCACCCATGGCTCCAGCCACCGATACAGCTCTACGTGGGAGTGTCGCAGACCACGTAAGTTCACAATCAAGAAAGATAGAACTTAACTGGAGGACACCTGATGTCTAAGGGTGCTTGTATAGATCATTGTACATGGGAAGAGAGTTATTTAGTGAGCTTTCCTACGTGACTCGACAGTTAGCCACTGGCGAGACACTGATGTGCAGAAGCCTTCACTCCGGCACGTGTATTGGTAAACACCTCGCAGGAACTGATGTTCATATGGGAGATTTCTGCTAGAGTACGCTAACACCTAAGCCCTTCGGGGATGCGGTAATGGTGCCGGCAACCCTTAAGGAGAAGGGCATACTCATGGTGGTTGGGGTGACCTGATGGGGGAGTTTTTGATATATGTAACCGGAGCTGGTACTCGGTTAAGTTAGTTTGTTTTATGTTTTGTTTTAAGTATCGATTGATACTTAGTTTGTTTTATGTTTTGTTTTAAGTATCGGTTGATACTTAGTTTGTTTTATGTTTTGTTTTAAGTATCGTTTGATACTTAGTTTGTTTTATGTTTTGTTTTAAGTATCGGGGTGATACTTGGTTAATTTTATACTTTGATTGAGTAAGAACATGAGTGAGAATTCATGATCATACTCAAACACATGTACTTAAAAGGACCGCGGTTTTCCACTCTGGAAATGGCAGACTTCGACAGTTAGTATTCTAATATACTCGGTTAAACGGTTATCTTTATTCTCCTATTATACCATCGAAGTCTCCCTTAGTGAGCTACAGTGCAGGACTCTCTGGCAGAATTCCTGACCGCTCCTATTGTACCCAGCAGCATGACTAGCACCCCGGCGTGAACACGTTACATATTTTTAACCTCAGCGAGTGGTTAGAACACCACAACGAATCTGGGCCTGATCAACCTACGAAGATTCAACATATCGAACGGTACCGGCAGAAGCGGCAGACCTCGGGGTTGGCTCCTGCATCACAGATAGTGCGACATAGATCCACTTCCAACTCGAAGTGGGAAACAAGTCCCACAAGAAGGCCTAACCCAAAGAAAAGCGAAGAAGGCACCACACCTGGTGAATTCCCGGAATCACCTGCAAAGGAATGCAAACCGCAACCCCCACTACCACCATCGCCCCCCCCTCCCCTACCAAGCGACTCATCAGATAGCGAACACACCATGTCTAGTAGTGGAACACCCGGCCCTGGTCCACCGCCACCTGACCCGCCAGCATATGAAAAACAAAAATAAAGATCCCGCAACCTAAGTCGTTCTCAGGAAAAGGGGAAGACCTAAGACCAGAAGCCTTCAACAGATGGCTTACTAGTATACGACAGTACCTTACTATACATGGGATATCCATGACCGATTATGGATCAGGGGTCTACTTAGGAGCATTTTGCACAGATGAGGCTACGGAAGCCTACCAACAATGCATAAATAGTTATCAAGAACCAGACAGGGTCAGAGCAATAATGGTATCCGGCTACCTACAAGATCGGTTCCAGTCATCACGGAACAAGGATGAACTATTTGAAAAATTCAATGCAATATCCCAAGTGGTCAACCACAATACGAAAAAAATTATCAAAACTGCTACCATACTGCTCATGTACCACTCCCGACTCCCAGCAGGAACGATATCAACATTCTCCTTAAACAAACGATTCTACGAAGCCCTGCACACGAAACTACGCCAGGTAGTGGAACCTCAGGAACTACCAGCTGATGATATCAACGCGATAATGAAAAGAGCAGAACGGCATGACGCTATCCTGTGGGACACAGGAGCCTACCGAAAAGAACCCCAACAGAACAAAGAAACGGAAAAACGGTACAACACCCCTGCGAATAAGCAGAAAAAGGGGCAAGCAACAACCAAGAGCAACCAGCGACAATGGCAACGAAAAGAAAACAATGAGTGTTTCGAATGCGGAAAGAAAGGCCATTACGCGAAAGACTGCTACACAAAGAAAAACAAAGGAAAAACTGTGAAAAAGGAAGTAACAACAAACCTCCTTAAGGAAGAATGGGAGGATTACCTTGAAGAGGTACACATCAACTTGGTAACGGCAATAATTGATTGCTATAAAACTACCCCAGCAAATACAAAAATACTCCCCTTCCAATCACTAGAAGGAATGGTAGAAATCAATGGGTTCCCAGCAAAGGTCCTGTTCGATACCGGAACCATAGGATCTGATATCCTCAGTAACACATTTGTAGCCACAGACGGCATAAACACCCAATCCACCAAGTATCCAGTAACACTCAACATGGCCATGAAAGGCTCACAATCAACTAGCGACCGTCAGACAACCACCACAGTGCAGATAGGAAAGGCGAAATTTCCAAACAACCCTATGTTAATTGGAAACGTGGCAAAATATGATGCATTACTCGGTATGCTATTCATGACACGTCACAAAGCAACCATCGGCTGTGGCGACATGACGATCACCTTCCCTAAACAGAAGGTGAAGGTATCTTGTAAGCCAACGAGTGGGTAACACAGGTCAGCGGTAGCAGAAAGCGGTCAAACGATAATGGAAGAGTATAACGATGTCTTCCCGGACAAGATACCGGATGGACTACCGCCACTACGAAAAATCAACCACCGAGTACAGCTTACCCCTGGAGCGCAAAGCAAGGATGAACCAACTTACTCGGTCCCTGAAACATACAAATCCAGACTGCATGAATGGATCCAAACGAAGCTAAACCAGGGCGTCCTTTACCGAGAAGCGGTAACGGGAGCAGCCCCTATGTTGGTGCAACCCAAAAAGGACGGAGTAGGTACCAGGCCCCTGGTCGACCTCAAGCGACGCAATGAATTAATAATCAAAGATACACCCTCAATACCACGGCAACAGGATATTTTACACGCGGTAGGAAGAAGGAAGTACCGAAGTAAGATTGACCTGCGTGACGCATACTTCCAAACAAGAGTGGACCCCAGGGATGAGAAAAATAACTCGCTCAAATCACCATTCTGAACAATAATAAGCAGAGTAATGCTGCAAGGGGACAAGAATGCCCCCGCCACCTTCATGCGCATAATGGAAGACCTATTGGGCGAATACTTACACGACTTTGTGTGGGTATACATTGACGATATCCTGGTATTCTCGGATACAGCAAAGGATCATGAAAAGCACCTCCGATTAGTATGCGATAAACTGCGCGAAGCTAAATACTATGCGAGCAAAGGAAAATCGGACCTGTTTGCAAAGGAATTAGACATTTTAGGCCATATTATCGATGACAACGGTATACATGCGGCACCTGAAAAGATACGAACCTTGGAAGAATAGACGACACCAACAAACAAAAAGGAACTACAACGGTTCCTGGGATTACTGAACTATGTGGCACAGTTCCTGCCCCACCACGCCACATTCGCAGCCCCACTTTCAGACCTAACGGGAGGAGCCGAATGGGTATGGACACCAATGCATGACAGGGCATTTAGAAATATTAAGCGCCTACTGAAGGAACATGCAGTCATGCAACCCCTGAAGGATTCGGGGGAACCAATCTGGCTAATAACAGATGCATCAGATGTTGGAGTAGGAGCTTGGGTAGGACAAGGACCCACATGCGAAACAGCGAGACTGGCAATACTCCATAGCCGAAAATTTACTAATCCACAACTAAATTACGGAACAACCAACAAGGAAGCACTAGCCATAGTCGACGCCTTACACAGTTTCAGCCACATATTGATGGGAAGAAAGTTCACGATAGTTACAGACCACAGCCTGTTAATGTTCCTGAAAACCATGAAGCAACCTAGCAGGAAACAAATTAGATGGGTAACGGAACTCAGCAAATACGACACAAAGATAATCTACCAAGAGGGCAGCAAAAACTATTTAGCTGACACCCTCTCCCGGATCTATGAAGACATTTCTCTAAAAGAACGACCTCACTATGCCCAAGACACCACAAGTCACGACGACGACCTATCCGATAGCACAGAGTTCGAACAAAACACAACAGCCTGTCAAACGGCAATGTCAAACTACCAGCCACCATCGGTCTAAGACATTCCAAACTCACCCCCTCCTGTGCTTCAGGAACCCAAAAGCTAGGCTACAGACTGTACCATCCGTGAAGGTAACGATTGGGGAGACCGAACCACCTACACTAGTACTCCCGCGGCAGAACGAAAACATGCAAGCCTCCATTTCACTGCATGTGACATTGACGAATGCCCTTACCATGTGAGAAACAAGCTAGGTTCAGGATATTTCCCTAAACCAAAGTCACACCAATCAGGGACATCCTACAGCACCCCTGATGAAGATACCCTCGCAGAAATGCAACAACTCACATCAGAAATTGATACACCTCATCCTAGCGGCAAACCCTCAATCTACCACCCCCGTCCAGAGACATGGATCGACCCTTCCAGATTGGAAATACCGACCGAGGGACTACCCAGTAGCCCACCACTATTCCTTCAAACGAGTAATTTGAACCAGGAATCATACCTATCCAGGGCGAGCAAGGAATCAGAAACATACATTCACGAAATTATCAAATCAGTTATGCCACCTGCAATGGACAATTACAGAAGACAGCTATACCAACCGATCGCAGATGATGCCAGCCACGGACGAATAACAGCCAGAAGTACAGAAATAGAAGGAGAACAAGCCACCTTCCTAGTATGCAAGAAAATGGAGAATAACCTCAGACAACAAATGATCAAAGGTTACCAAAGTGAACCCCTATACGACAAATTAGTTAGAGGCGGATCAACGGACCTTAACCTCTATGAAATTGAAGATGGACTGGTCTACTCACCCACCCAGTATGGGTCTTGGTGTCTGTACATCCCTCATGGCTATGCGGGCAATAAGGAAACCTTACGAGAATATATTATGAGACACATCCATAGCAGTGGACACCATAGCACAAGAAGAGATTTCCACTACGCCACTGGTTATTTCTTTTGGCCGCAAATGAACAACGATTTTCGCCAGTATGTGGCACAATGCAGTACCTGTCAAACGAACAAGCCATGGACCCAACTACCAGAAGGAACTGCGAAGACACTCCCGATACCAACAGAGATCTTTGAGTCAATTGCTATCGACTTTGCTGGACCCTTCAACAAATTGGACAGATACGACATGGTCATGGTCGTTATGGATAGACTAAGCGCATGGACTTGGTTCATACCAACCAAGTCAACCAACTCAACAGAACAGACCATTACGGAGTTAATCGAGCATGTGTGCACCCCACATGGGTATCCATGCTCTATACTTACTGACTCTGACCCCCGGTTTACCTCGAAATTCTAGCAGCAATGGTGTAAATCATTGGGCATTGAGCATCTATGCGCTCAACCAGGACACCATGAGACAAACGGACAAGTAGAGCGACGGATAAGAGAATTAAAAACGGCGATGCGAAATATCACAAACAAGAGACAGAATAACTGGAAATCAACATGAGCCGAAGCTGCAGCACACATAAGCGGATCATATACGGAAACTTATGGCTCCTCACCATACGCAATAGTAGAGGGAAAAGAATATCCAATGATGAAAACACTCCGATTTGGAAAATCTTCGGTACCTGCCTCCGATGAATTCTTGAACAGGCATCAAGAAATGAGGAACCTAGTATTCCAAAACCTCCAATTGGCACGATTCCGAACCACTAGAAAGGCTGCTAAGTGACGCAGTGTTCATAAGCGAATTCCGATTGGGAAACAGGTGTCGGTATACAGAAGCCAGTTTGCGACCCAATCAGGAAGAAGCAAAAAACTTGAACCCATGGGGAGGGGCCCATTCACGGTAATCGGATTCGATGAATATACAGAAAACTACATGGTAACAATGGACGCGAAAATGTACCAACGACCAGAAGGCATCTTCCACGCGACCGCGATAAAACGGTACCTGCCAAACGATGATACAAAATTCCCGGGACGAGCCCACGCAAAACTAGCACCAATACTGGTAAATGAACATCCCGAGTCGGAAGTAGAAGAAGTCCTTGACCACTGACAACGATACAATAGAGATGAGTTCCTGATCAAATGGAAAGAGTATCCTCTAAGCGAAAATAGTTGGGAACCCGTCGAGGGACTCGGAAACGCGACTGAACTAATCCACGAATGGTGGAGTAACAACATGGAAGGAGACCCACCAACTATCCACGAAGTAACAATGTGCTGGGCACCAACACTACCAGAGGTAAACAGATGGGAACTCACACCATGGACACCAAGGAGCTTTTGGGCACCCTATAGTGACGAGGAATTCTCATCAGGCGATAATATGGGTGAGGACTCGGAGTCACCTACGGCATCAGAATTATAAGTGAGACCCACACACCCACCTACAAGAAACCCACGCACCTACACCAAAAATATTATAAGCGAGACCCACACACCCACCTACACGAAACCCACGCACCCACACCAAAAATACTATAAGCGAGACCCACACACCCACCTACACGAAACCCACGCACCCATACCAGAAATATCCCAAGCAAGAACCATACACACACACGAACCAGAAGCAAATAAAAAGGCGCACTTCGCACCGAAGAAATACGAGCCAATAAACAAACCCTAACTCCCTTACGAATCTGCGTACCGTATCTACCATTCCTCCTACCCGTATACTCACACAAAAGTACACTCCCTTTTTATGCTCCCCATGCATAACTCAGACTTTACGAGACTCAGTGAAAAGGACTAGTTCCTCTGGCGACTCAACTTCAGACGCCTCGGCGACATACTTACCCTGAAGAGACGAAAACCAATCTACATATTCTGTTGCCTTGGATGCAATCAGATGGATTGCATAACAACGGAGCCATGGTGGAAATCGCTTAAACTAGCCTACAATAAAAAATGCGCGCCCACATTTTTTACCTCCTACATGTGTAGGAGCTGCACTGGGCCAGACCTGGGAGAGGGTTGTGTCGGAGGACGGGCATGTTTTTACAACTGCCAGTGCCATTCGGCCTTTGACGACGATGATGATGAGCTGGATGAGGCTCGGGCTTCTTCTCTTTCCTTGTTCGGTTAAGCTTGTGGGATTTTGTTTTGTTTTGGATTTTGTTTTGTTTTGGGGAATGTAACCGGAGCTGGTACTCAGTTAAGTTAGTTTGTTTTATGTTTTGTTTTAAGTATCGGTTGATACTTAGTTTGTTTTATGTTTTGTTTTAAGTATTAGTTGATACTTAGTTTGTTTTATGTTTTGTTTTAAGTATTGGTTGATACTTGGTTAATTTTATACTTTGATTGAGTAAGAACATGAGTGAGAATTCATGATCATACTCAAACACATGTACTTAAAAGGACCGCTGTTTTCTACTCTGGAAACGGCAGACTTCGACAGTTAGTATTCTGATATACTCGGTTGAACGGTTATCTTTATTAGTATATAGTACTTGAGACCCCTGAAAACCGCCAGTACAAAATACCCGGAAAGACAGTGCTAAAATGCACTATGAGTCAGCACTAAAATGCACTATGAGACAGCACTAAATTGCACTATGAGACAAATGCCCAGAAAGACAGCACTAAGCTAGAGTGGGTTGAAGGAGACAAAAGACACCGGGGGGGAAGAAAATAAAATCAGAGCGGAAAAAAAAAAAGAAAGGGTGAGGGGCCAGTGGGTAGCTTTGATGCTGGAAATGGAAAATGTGATATGTGAGGGGAGAATAAAGTTACCCTACCTTAATGGAATATGAAAAGGTTACCCTGCCTGAGCTCAGATAATTATGCTACAGGTGCCACAGGTAGTTACCCTACCTAAAGTGACTTTAATTCATACTGGAAAATAGCTACAGACTCGGAATCTCTTTGCAATTATATTGTGTGAATCAAGTCCTTCTCATCCAGTCAATTTGTGGTTGACATATGGAGATTTTCTGTCTAATGACTATAAGTATGTACTAAAACATAGCATGGCAATTCTGAGTCCATCAGATAAGCAAACATATAGCCTTAAATAATATTTTCTTCAAGAATACTCTCTGATATGAGTAATTGGTTTGATTACTTTGCATTGCTATTGCCTTTATCTGACTTAAACTATAGTCTTTGTGGTTAATGTTAGAATAGGTTACTACATGAAATTATATAGAGTTAAATAAAATGCTTTAGAGATGTAAATGTAACGGACAGGGTCTGAGGGTCAGGTAGCCCAAGGCACACCACTATCATGACAGGCGAGAGTTCAGGAGATGAGGTCTGGGTGCAGAGGCACAACCAAAGTGAGTTGTACAAGGCTCAGGGGTCAGGGGTTCAGGGTCAGGGTTCAGGGGGTTCAAGAGGACGCGAGATAGTAGAGGTTGTAATTCCTAAGTACCGATGTCGGAAGGAGATTACCAGATTGCGTAAAGAACATAAAATATAAGGGGGCACACCTCCTTATATAGATAGGAAATCCTCTGTGATCACTAATACAAAAGAAATCCTTGGCGTCGCGCGCAGCCGCCATCCTTCTATCAAGTTCCGCCAGGTTCCATTACGTGGTAACCAATCCCAATCATAATACAAAGAAATCCTACTAAGCAACCAAAGAAACTACCACCAATATATGCAACCAAAAGCCCAATATTCCATCCCCATACAGGCCCAGGTGGCTGTGACAGTAAACTACTGTTAAATTCTGTACAGAGATATGTATTTCAAGTAGTTCTAAGGTCAGTAGATATTAATAGTAGAGATATGTTTTTCCTTAATAGGCTAGGAGGAGCAGGAAAGACATTTTTGAAGAATACAATTCTTATAAAAATTTAAAGTTAATACAAGATTGCTTTAGTAGTAGCATCTAGCAGCATTGCAGTAATACTACTACAAGAAGAATGAACAACACATTAAACTTTCTGAAGTTCCTTGATTTTAGACAATTAGTCTATTTGTTCAATCAATCATGAATCTCCTCAGACTAAGGTTTTTCTTCAAACCTTACTTATTATTTTGGATGAAGCAATCATACAACATAAATATATATATTATACAGCTTTAAGGATGTTCAAGTTAGATATTTATTAAGACTCTTGCCCTTTAGAGGAATATCTATGCTTTTTGCTAGAGATTTTAGACAATGTCTTCCAGTTGCTCCTGGTAGTTCTTGATCACAAATTGTCAACTTTACTTTAATGCATGCTACCTACTGGCCTCAGATTCAAGTCCTACAGTTAAAGGAAAATATTTGTTTGATATATGCCAACATGACTGTCAAAGCATATATAATAGAAAAAAATATATACTGATTATATTCTCCAAATTGAAACTGCAACTAAGGCTTCTTCTGTTCTTAATCATATTACTCTTTATCTAACAATACTTCTTTCTGATAATAGTATACAAGCTTTAATAGAGGAAATATACCTACGTAATCTTTTTACCTCTCCTTTGAATCTGTCAATTAAGGTTTTAGCCAAAAGAGTGATTCTAGCAGTACAAAATATTGATATAGACTATATCAATAATAAACTGCTTATATACCAAACCAGTAATTCAGCTACTATCAAGACCTATCTTAGTAGTGACACTGTTTCTAATGAGAAATAAATAATGTATTCTTCTGAGTATCTTAATATATTACAACCTTCTAGAGTTCTACTACATTTATTATATTTAAAAATCAGTATACCAGTTATGCTTTTATGAAATTTGAATCCATATTAAGGTTATTGTAATAAAACAATACTTAATATTACAGGTCTTTTATAAAATCTAATATATGGTAAGTGTTATTAATTCATTCATTTTTTTCTAATTAAGTATATTACTATTAAGATTATACTAATATGATATTTAATTTTGTACTTAACAAGTATTATAATGACAGACACAAAGATTGGAACTGAAGTCATAATTCCTTGAATTTATATCTCTTCTGAAAAATTATAAGATATTTCTGTAAACCTGATTCAACTTTAGTTTCCAATTCAGTTAGTATATATAATGACTATAAATAAGATACAGGGGCAGTCATTAGGACATGTTGGGATTAGTTTATATGAGGAGGGATTTAAACATGAGTAATTGTATGTTATATTATCAAGAGCAACAAGTAGTGAAAGGATCAAAGTATTCATGCCTGATTCAATATATTAAGAAGAAAAGTTATGCAAAAATGTTGTGTATTCTGAGGTTTTTTATATATAAGTTTTTCTATTGTGTTTTATTTTAATATCTTTGCCTTTTCTAATCTATAATTTTATAATAGGCAGGGTCTGAGGGTTGAGTAGCTCAAGGTACACCATGATTGGAGCAGGCAGGAGTTCAGAGGCAAGGTCTAAGCGTGGACATACAACCAAAGCAAGTTGTATGAGGATCGAGGTTTCTGGGGTTCAGGGTCAGGGTTCACAGTTTCAAGCAGATGTGAAGTAGAGGAGAGGTGTAATTCCTAGGTACCGGTGTCCAAAGAATATTACCAGATTGCATAAAGAAAGTAAAAATATAAGGGGGTATACCTCCTTATATACAAAGAAAATCCTCCTTGATCACTAATACAAAAGAAAGTCCTTGGTATTACATACAGCCACGATCCTTCTGTCCAGTTCCATCCAGTTCTATTGTACAGCAACATACTCTAATCATAAAACAAAGGAAACCCACTCCCAATATATGCAATGAAAACCCCATGCCTGTTATTCCCCCATAGTTGGGTGGCCATATCAGATTTGATTGTTCTCTTTTATATTCTGTTTACTTTTTATCTCCTATCTTTCTTATTTGTCCTTACTGAATTTGTTTATTTATCTTTTTATATGATCTTATTTTCTCTTTTACTTTAATTATTTCTTAAGACTTTAATTTTTCTTATTAATCGTTTTTTTCAACATATATCTACCATTAAATTTTGTGGGTAAATTGCTATTTATCAAATATAGTAATCACTTAAAACAAGACTCCATTTCGGTCCCATGTGGTAACCACACAGGTGACTATCTTGTTCTCCTATTATACCAGTGAAGTCTCCCTTAGCGAGCTACAGTGCAGGACTCTCTGGCAGAATTCCTGACCGCTCCTATTGTACCCAGCAGCGTGACTAGCGCCCCGGCGTGAACACGTTACAGTATAAGTCTGACTACTTGAAGCTTATACGAGAACTCTCCTGCCCCGACACAATCAACATCCTCTCGCGAGACTTTAATTGAGATAAGCCAGAGCTTAACGATATTAAGTTTTACCGTTTACTTTTATTCTTTACACTTTACAAGAGTTGTGTTTGAGAGATTCGAAGTTTGGTACGGTCGCATCCTTAGGAACCATCTACCTGAGGGAGCCCCCGTTATAGTATATTGTTAAGCGAGCTTCTCGCTTAATTCTGCTCCTGATTTATTTGATTTGAACTGACGTTAACTCATCATGGCTGCCTTAGCAGTTACGATTGAAGAGGAGACATCGAGTTCCGAGAGCGAAAGCAGTTTCGAGATCGATGATAACCCATTAGAGGCTGCCCTCTTTAGGGCTTCGGTTATAGCTGACACCTGAGGTAATGGGGGAGCCAGCGCAAAAATGCTTCTCAATGCAGTCCCAATAGACCTCCCCGAAAAATGCCGTGATTTAATCCTTCACGATGCTGGCCTAGCGGCATTATCATTTACAAATGACATTCCTTTCGCGAATGGAGTCTCCGAAGGCTTTAGTCATAAGGAGGAAGAAGGAAAGACTTTACCGGGACCTCCTACGATCTCGGTCGCCGAATTTTCTCACGATTAGGTCGAACCTGATATCCAACGAGAAGTAGCCCATGAGGTCAGTAGTGCAAAGAAGGAGTTATTGCATTGGAATAAGAAGACCCAGAAGCAATTTAGGAAACAGATTGTTGAAAGTTCGGTGGAATGGATGAAAAGGCAGCAAGAGGGATTCGTAGCGTTTTTGAATAATCAATTCGCTATGAAAATAAGGATGGAGGCATTGGAGAAGGCTTGGAAGGAGGGATACTAGATTGACGAAGACAATGATGTCTTGATGATAGAGGGAGCACCCGCATTGCCCTTAGTGACAGATAAGCCTGACAACTATTCTCAGCAACTGACACTATATGCTAAAGATGAACGATGGCGTCCAGAACTAAGTCCGTTAGGATTACGGATCTTGGAAAGTTTGAAGAAGACAGAAGACTGTGAAATACCTTCTGCATTTGTCCTTACCACCTCATGATCGCTTTCCACTTCAGTAGCACAAAGTCACTCGGCAAGTCTAGTTGTCGGGACGCGATGAAAAGCATCACCGCGGTTGCCTCGTCAAGCAGTCAATAGACCCTTACGGTCACCCTCTCCCTCTATCATGGTCACACCAGCTCCTCTGCCATTACCGAAACCTGATATCCCTCCTCCTCACGCGACGCCTCAAGGATCTGCGCCAACACCAGTGGCAACTCCTATCCTGACCACATGGCCAGCAATGAACATGGGTTCATGGCGTGCGGAACGGATTGAAAATACTGTGGAGCGATTCCAACCAACACGCGCGCCTCCTCGTCCTCCCATGGCCTCACAAGGAACACCTGTCCCTGTCACGGCTACTCCCAGCCAGACCAACCGGCCCCTGATTCAAGTGCTGACGGCACCGGTTAAACCTTCGGGTCATGCTGGATTTTCTGGATGTTCTGGTTTTGGGCTACCGCCAACTATTAGCCGGCGAGGACCATTCTGCCACCAGACATGCTCAGAATTCGGAGGGTTCCATGAAGAACACTGTCGACCTCCGTATCCGACAGGCAGAGGCCAGGTGGACAAGGGAAAGAGAAAGGAGGAACCCACCTGTGGGTATTGTGGAAGGAAGGGACATGAGGGACCTCCAATACACCCTGAGACCTGTCCAGCGTTTGCCGAATGGTTAAAGGTGTTGCAGGCTGCGCCAAACCCGATACTGTCGGGGAGTAACCAGCCGGCAGACTAAGTGCTGCCACAATTACTGTCGGGAGGTGGTCCTCTGGATGACGGGAATCCTGGTGGTCAAGGCGAGCGTTTTGATGATTATAAGAGACCAAGGGAAACCTCTGAGGGAAACGCTGGGGGCAGTGGGGGTGGTAAACTACCTCCTGGTGGTGGATTCTTTGGGGCTGGTGCAGGAGATCCGGGTGATTCCGATCCTGATGACAGTTCTGATGATAACGCCGACTCCCTACCTGATATCACACCCTATCTGGGACCACGTCGCAATGGCTGGAGCGATGAGAAGAAAGACTGATATGACCGTCGAGCAGAAGCACGTGAGAACGGTTGCAAAACCAATCTCGTTCCTCGTCTTCGTTGAGTCGCAGGAAGCCGGAGAAGCTAAGTAGCATTCCCACATTTAAGGGAGTGATTGCAGATCTGGCAAGTTTTCTGACTCTGGTTGAAGTCAAGTTCGAGTACTTTTCCGATTGCCGTCTGACGGACATGGATAAGATCAACTTGGTCATACCTCTTCTCGAAAACGAAGCCCGCAACTGGTACCTGGGGGTACACGCACACATCAATCGTGAAGCTGCAAAACAAGCAGGAATACCATTCAATAAGAAAGAACCGCTCTGGACATGGAAGGGTTTCCGTGAACGGTTAGAGCAGAGTCACGGAGGTGATAATGTGAATCGGGATAAAAATCTCCTCGAGTGGAGTAACTTGGTAATGAACCCCAACTAGAGCGCACCTTACCTGGATAGGATTATCGATCTGATGTACAAGCTAAATTACACAGACCATCAACAGGTGAAGGATAAGGTTCGGGCTGAGATAACCACGAAACTACGGGCAGCAGGGGCGTTGAAGACGCCTCACCCCGAAAGCCTCAACGACTACCTGGATCTACTCAGACAGGTCGGTTATAACTTGGAGGATGACAAACGTTTCAGACATCTCGTTGACGAGAAACCTACGAGACCTCGAGAAAAGAGAGAGAAGGAAACTTCTAGACCTGCTGGACGGTTTAAGAAGAAAGAGAAAGGTTCGAGTTGGAAGGACAACAAACCGCGGAAGACCGCTAATGTTGGCGCCGGAAAACAGGCAGGGACGTCTGAGTATGCTATTGCTCATCAAGACATCCCTCAGACCCTGACGGAGAAACGACGCAATAATAAGCAATACACTAAGTGTGGGAGAGAAGGACACTTCTGGAGACAGTGTTCAGCAACCTGCCCCGTCGTTCATGCTGTGAGGAATACCGCGGGAGTGAAACGGTCACGACCAAAGGCGGAATCCTCTACTAGTAGCAATAAGCGACTTAAGCGCATTGAAGCGTCTCGGCCGCCACCATCTGGCCCCAAACTTTTGGAAGCCTGCAAACCCTCACCTACCATTATGGAGGTTGATATGGGTGACGAAATAGGTAAGAACCTAATCCTATGGAGGAATGATGATGGCTAATTTTCTAGACCCGTGAAGGTCTGATGGAAATAAATAGTCGCTCAAAGGACGGATTAAGGTAAGAACCCATCCGCGGTGACTAGCTCTTCTGTGCTGACGAAGTCTTTGACATAGGAATGTTGGAAGACTACCTCGTCAGGTAGATGTTATGGTGGCACACGGTGTTTGGTTTCTTTCTTTTGGTTCTTGGGTTGAGTTAATTCTTAGGGGTAGTTATGTTAATTCATGTTGGACAATTTGGGGAAATTACTTTCAGGTTTTTCTTTGACAGAGCATTCTGCTCCGAGGGGTCGCTCTGGAAAATGGAAACCGCGCGACATTCGGATGGGGCAAGAAGATGCCCTGTTTGTCACCGGTTGACTGGATGTCTCTGGAGAGCAAGTGCAATTTTCTTGTCTTATATGGGTCGTTTGTCTTGTACTTTGGAATTGATCTTAGGTTATTAGTCTTGAATAAAAGTTATCTTTCAAGTTTACCTGAGGAGGGTTTAGTACTTGAAATCATGGCGGCGTGATAGTAAACAGCACTCCAATTCCCTTTATTGATCACATCATTCTTGAAAACGTTTACCGACCTGTTGTGGCCGCTCTTGTGTCGAAAGGCAAGAGACTAGCAAGAATGAGTACCAAGAGACAAAGCAAGAAAGCGCGGCACTCTAGCCCACCCAAGCATAGCAAATCTATTCACTTACGAGTGACACTAGATTGGCGTATAGGGTATAGGCAAGTAAGTGCTGAAGCGCTATTGTTATTAGATAGTGGAGCTACTGGTCCAGTACTAAGTAGCAAATAGATTAAAAGTACCCAAGCTCCTTGTGTACGGAGAAGAATTCATACTCCAATACACGATGCAAGTGGTAACTGCATACCTGGATCCGGTCTTCATTATACCAAGTCATTGGATCTGAAGATAGGCGATCACGTGAATGGTATGCGCTTTGAGGTAGCAGATATGGCTGACACTCATGTCGATGGCTATCTACCTATGTCGTGGTTAAAGGACCACAACCCAGACATCAATTGGAAAGTAGGATCACTGACCTGGCACTCAGATTTTTGTAAGGGGAATTGCCTGACAAAGCAGAGGCGGTTAGTTTACATGTCCGATGAGGAATTATTGGCAGAGGATCCCGAAAATGTATATTTACTAGGGACAATACAATTTGCTGATGAGAAGGGTGAAGATGTCATGATCCAACTCCTACCCGAGAATAAGGATTATGGGGACATCTTTAGTCAAGAGCGAATAGAAGCTCTTCCGGCGCAATCTAAGTACGATCATAAAATTGACTTAATGCCGGGGACAGAGCCTCCATTCGGGCCTATCTATCCACTGTCGGAGAAGGAGCTGAAAGCGCTCCTCGAGTTTCTCAATGATATGATGAGAACCGGGAAGATAGAAAGATCTACTTCTGCCTCAGCAGCCCCTATATTATTTATCCCAAAGCCTGATGGCTCATTGAGATTGGTGATAGACTACCGAGGACTAAATAAGATAACGGTGAAGAACAAATATCCTCTCCCGTTAATGAATGAATTGAGAGAAAGGCTTGCAAAAGCCACAGTGTATAGCTTGATAGACCTCAACAATGGATATTGGGGAGTCCGGATGGCTAAGAAGAAGGATGAAGAGCTTACTGCTTTTCATTGTCGGTATGGATTGTACCAATTTAAGGTAATACCTTTTGGACTATGCAATGCTCCCGCAACCTTTCAGAGCATGGTAAATGAGGTGTTCCGGGATATGCTGGATGAAGGCGTCGTCGCTTATATGGATGATATCCTGATCTATTCAGAGACAATCGAGGAACTCGTCACTCTGGTGAGAAGGGTAATGGAAAGGCTAAGAGAAGCCCGACTATGTGCAAACATAAAAAAGTCTTTTTTCCATAGGCGTGAGATTGAGTTCTTGGGTTACCAGATATCTGAGAAAGGGATATCAATGACAACAGAAAAGGTGGATTCCATATTGCAATGGAAGCCACCAACTAATGTCGTCAGAGTCCAGAGTTTTATGGGCTTCGCCAACTTCTATAGAAGGTTTATAGAGGGTTTCAGTAAGATAGTGAAACCTCTGACGGACCTCACTAAGAAGGATGTCCGATTTGATTGGACCCCTGCATGTGATAAAGTATTCTGGTATTTAAAGGAAGCATTCACCTCGGGGCCAATCCTAGCACACTTTGATCCTGTCCGATCCACTAGGTTGAAAACAGATGCGAGTGACTTTGCATTAGGTGCCGTACTGTCTCAATTCTGTGAAGATGAGAAGTGGCACCTGGTGGCCTTTTATAGTCGGAAGTTCTAGCCAGTTGAGATTAATTATGATGTCCATAACAAGGAGATGACAGCCATAGTAGCTGCTTTCAAGGAGTGGGATCATTTGCTGAGGTCGGTAGAGGGCGAGATTGCGATCTATACGGATCACAAGAATCTGTAGTACTTTAATAGTACTAAGATCCTCAACCGTCGGCAACATCGCTGGGCCGAATTCCTACAGCCGTTCAATTTCAGGGTGTATTACCATGAAGGAAGGCTGAATAAGAAGGCTGATGCACTGTCAAGGCGTGGAGACCACCGCCCTGAAGGGGGGAGTAATTCTCTGTCGGAGACACCAAAGCCTTTTTTTCGCCCCGGACAATGGGTTATGGGACAAGAGCGAGACCTCTTACGTCCTCATTCATTGCCTGTCTGTCAAGGCTACCGGTTGCAGTCAGCATTCTTGGATGCGTTACATGCTGCTGCAGAAAGGGATCCGGCTTATATGAGGGACCTGAAGGCTGTGTTAGCAGGAGACAAAGGAGTCGACTGAAATTTGACAATAGACAAAGACACTCTCTCATACAAGGACAAGATAGTAGAGAGAAGTCTTCTCCTTTACAAGAACAGGTGGTACATACCAGATTCACAGAATCTGAAGGGTCAAATCATGGAAGCCGAGCATGACTCCCGTATCGGGGGACACTTTGGGACATACAAAATGGTAGGTAGGGTTAGGGCTAACTTCTTTTGGCCTAAGATGGATGAGAGCATTTCGGACTATGTTCATACACGTGATACCTGTCAACGGAACAAATCCGTTAAGCATAAGAAGTTTGGCTTGTTGGAACCTATTGGTGTACCCTCAAGGCCTTGGATAGATATTTCAATAGACTTTATTGTGGCACTACCAGTATCAGAGGGGTATACCAAAATTTAGGTAATCGTGGATAGGTTCTCAAAGATGGCACACTTCATACCTCTGGCCACTGAAATCCCGATAAAGGATATGGCCCTGATATTCCTAAAGGAAGTTTGGTGGCTCCATGGGCTCCCAGAATCCATTATCGCCGACCGAGATAGCCGATTCACGTCCAAGTTTTGGATGAGCCTAATGCAATAATTGCAACTGAAACTCCGGTTATCGACCGCTTTCTACCCAGAGACTGATGGACAGACTGAGCGGGTGAACCAGACCTTGGAGCAATACTTAAGAAATTATTGTTCATATGAACAGGATGATTGGGCATCGCTATTACCTTTAGCGGAGTATGCATACAATACATCTACCTCCGAGTCCACTAAGTTATCTCCATTTGAGATCAACTATGGCTTTAACCCAAGGACCAACTGGTCGGGTACAGTTTCAGAGCAGCAAGGTGTTCACCCCAGTAGCGAGCTATTGGTCAGGAATTGGGAAGGTGTCTGACAAGAAGTCCGAGATACACTTAAGTGAGCTCAAGAGAGACAGCGGAAATGGCATGACCAGAAAAAGTTGCCATCACCTGAATATATTACAGTGGAAGATGTAACTGATGGCAGGACAAAGAAAGCTGATCATGTGATGCTAAATCAAAAGAACATCCGCAGTAAGCATCCTATGAAGAAGCTGGGCTACCGAATGTTTGGGCCCTTCATGGTCAAACGTAAGGTTGGTAACCGAGCTTACGAGCTCCAATTACCTGCCCGTTGGTCAATCCATGCGGTATTCAAGGTCAGACTCTTAGAACCCTATCGCGAGGACCCAAGCAGGAAAAGGACAAAAGAAGTCCCAGTCCCAGAGATAGTGGACAACGAGCCCAGCTACGTTATTGAGGCAGTCGTAGATAGTCGATGGTATGGTAATATGAAAGCGAAGTTTCCCAATCGCTTTGTACAGTACCTAGTTTCATGGGAAGGCTATGGCGCAGAGGAGAACTCTTGGGAGCCATATGAGATGCTAGAGGGCACCTGCTTATATGCCTGGAAGGATTTCCAGCATCGGTATCCCCACAAACCCAGAGACCGTAGGGTTGAAGGCGAACCGAAGCGGGGAAATAAAAGACGATGTTAGTGGACCGGGTCGGTCGTTAGAGAAGAGGGGAGTGATGTAACGACCCTATGTTATAGAGCTATGGCAACCTAAGTCTACGCCCATACATAAGGCCAAGAGGCTATATGGTAGACTAGGCAGGCATGGCTGAGCATGTCCGGGAGATACCTGATGGTCCAGGTATCCCAATGAACAGAAGGTACTTAAGATATAGGTGTACCTAAGTAGTAGAAGTAACGAGACTATATTGGTTCGGCCTAAGGATAGGTCGGAAGGCCGGGTGAGTTTACCCTTTCTAGGTAAGTCACGTTACCCTGCCATGGAGACCAGTTTCGTGTCACCACGGACATACTTATCCTAGCTTTGGGACACTATTACCCTACCTTCCATTGGAAACGTTCGCGGAAAGATTCTGTGTCATGTTAGGATTGTTTGTTACGCAATGACGATCGATGGGCACTTGCTTGCACATTGATCGGAAGACTACGGGAGGAGCTAGAGTGCTCCGAACATGCTGTAACTTGGCAGGATTATTCCTAACAGGTACCTGCGGCCCCAGGGTTCGCCCCAGGCGTCATGGGCCTAAATAGGTGAAGTTGCCGTCTTACTAGTTAAATGGAATGATTGAAGACATGTCCATAACACTGTATACGTCGCTGCCGTCCGTCCGACCGGAGGCTGTTCGCAGGATGTACAAGGGGGCCAAGGTGAGAAGGTCAGGTACCTTCTCCAAAAAGAATGGAGTAAAACGGACCACAACTGACGGAGTTAGTGTGAGCTATCTGGAAGGGTCGCCAGGGTAGTCCCGGGTCGTGCCGGAGACCTCTGGGAAGGTTTTACGCCAATCATGCCTACACGTGCCCCTTTGCCGTAGGCTCTTTGTGGGCTGTTGGAAGACTCTAATAGCATGATACTTATCATGCTGAGTGGTGTGTCAGAGGTAAGGGACCATGGGTAGTGCCCACGGGTCCCACCACTGATACAGCTCTACGTGGGAGCGTCGTAGACCCCGCAAGTTCGCAATTAAGGAAGATAGAACTTAACCGGAGGACACCTGATGTCTACGGGTGCTTGCATAGTTCATAGCACATGGGAAGAGAGTCATTTAGTTAGCTTTCCCAGGAGTCTCGACAGTTAGCCACTGATGAGACACCGATGCGCATAGGTTTTCGCTCCAGCAGGTCTATTGGTAAACACCTCGCAGGAACTGATATGCATATGGGAGATTATTGCTAGAGTGCGCTGACACCTTAAGCCCTTTGGGGATGCGGTAATGGTGCCGGCAACCCGTACGGAGAAGGGTATGCTCATGCTGGTCGGGGCAACTTGATGGGGGAGTTTTTGGTATAAGTCTGACTACTTGAAGCTTATACGAGAACTCTCCTGCCCCGACACAATCAACATCCTCTCGAGAGACTTTAATTGAGATAAGCCAGAGCTTAACGATATTAAGTTTTACCGTTTACTTTTATTCTTTACACTTTACAAGAGTTGTGTTTGAGAGATTCGACGTTTGGTGTGGTCGCATCCTTAGGAACCATCTACCCGAGGGAGCCCCCATTACACGCACTTATACCAGTCTTTCCTTCAATCCCCATACCCTATCTGCTAGGAGTCCCCACTTTGTTTCCTTGTTCAACCAAGCGCTGACTTTCCTCACTCTCGTCAGGGCCCTTTCCGCCTCCTTCTCTTCTCTCATCCAGCTGTTCTGGAGTGCCTTCCTTATCCTGTTTTCCTCTCTCAGCTCATACTAGAGCAGGCCTATTTTTTCTGCTTGCCATTCCAGTAACTTTTTTGTTTCTACTACCTCCACCCACAGTTTTATTATTGTTGTCTCGGGTTTCTCCTTCCTCATCTCTTCTTCCCAGGAGACATGCCTCGTCTTCTTGAGTTTTGCACATTTTTGTTTTTTCACCTCCCTCCTCCTTAACTCTGTCCTTGGAGTTTGTTGGATATATTGCACTAGAGCTACCACCTCTGGGGTTGGGGATCTCACAGGCAATCTCAGGAGGGATGTTTTGGGTGGCGATCAGTTTGATTCCGGCGGCCAATATCCCACACCCTGTTTCTCCTTTTTCTGCACTTGGCACTTGCTCTTGTAGCAATCTGTTCATGACAGGTTCATGTGTTCCCTTTCAGGGGTTGTCAATCTCCTTAGGTTGAGGTCCACTAGCGCAGTCCAGTCTTCATTGCTCCATTGACCCTTTAGCGGTATTGGGGTATGGTACCCAGAGCTGGTTGGAGTGATGTGTTTGAATGTGTGGTATTGTGGAACATTTTGTAGGGCCGAGGATATTAACAGTTGCAGTGCCAGTGATTTAGTCTGATTCCCTTGATAGGAGTCGGTTCTGTATAGAGGTAGGGCCGAGTAGTCACATTCTGGTACCTCTGCGATGCTAGGTTCTCAGCTTGGTCCGGTATCATCAAGGGAATTGTTGGACTACATTTTGCATGTTATCAAAGTTATCAGCCCAGTACCAGGTTTTATCAGGTTCTGGCCAATCTCCCATCCACTTGACCCTGTCTTCCAAGCAACCCTAGTGTAATGAGGAGTCAATTGTCTTATGTAGTTTGTATTTAGATTCACAGTCTATTTCGATTGGCCATGGGGGAAATTGTTCTTGTGACTGTAGGTGATTGTTTTGATAGAGTTTCCAGAGCCTGATATGGAAGGTGTTATGTATTTTCATCGCAGGTGGAAGGTCAAGTTCATAAGCCCGACTTCCTATCTTTGCCGTGATCCTGAATGGTCCAATTTTCTTATAATCCAATTTTTGAATAGGTCATATAATTCTGATGTTATGTGGTCGTAATCAAACCATCTCTCCTGATTGTAGGTTTGGATTGGGTTTTCGGTTGCGATCATACTCTACTTTTTGTTGTAGTTGCCCCATTACTATTTCTATTCATAATATGTCGTGCAGTTGACTCATATTGTTCTTGTCTATTATCTTTCCTTTGAGCATATGTTCTTTAGTTTCATGTTCTAGATGTAGGCCATATTTTGCATAGAAGGATGTTGTCTATTAATTGTTTCTTGTGTTCCATTGTTGTATATGAATTAGGCTGTTAGTAGCCATTTGCACCAATCATTTTGTAGATAATTGAAGTATGCATGAAGGTATTATTCCAATATGCTGCTTATCCATTCTGTTAGTGGATCCGTTTGAGGGTGGAATGCTGTGCTCTGATATTTTTCAATCCATAGTTTTTCTGTTATATCCTTCTATACTTCCGATGTGAATAGGGATCCTCTGTCTTCAATAACATCCTTTTGTAACCAATGCAGGTGGTAAATATTTTTCCAAAACAGGATAGCTGACTATCATACTGTCATATCTGTTCTGCAGGATATGAAGTGACTCATTTTGGTCTGGCAATACACTGCCACTAGTATGGCGTTTTGATCATTTGATTGTGGTAAGTCTGTAATACAGTCCAAGGAGATAGAGATCTATGGTTTTTCAGTTGCCTCATTGGATTTGAGTAATCCATAAGGTGCGTGTGAGACCACTTTGGTCTGTTGAAACACATCGCAATTTCTGACATCTGACTTGATGTCTGCTCTTATCTTTAGCCCATAGTATCGTCAGTTAACAAACTTGGTAGTTTTGGCTATTCCCCCATATCCCAAATAGGGTGTCATAATGGGGTTGTATGATTTCAGTGCATAATTCTTTATCCGGGGTCCAGCTTTTTGCTTAATAGTATATATAGTCATTCTTCTATTGGCATAGTCATAAGGCTATGACTCTGGTTTCCATCATGCCAATTACCAGTTTTTCTCTTATCGCTTGGATATCCTTTTCTTGCAAACTGTTGTTTTCGAATATCTTCTTCCAATATCATCCTTGTATTCATTTTATTGAGCGATTTTTATCCACTGCCTACCTCCTCTCGGTAGAAGTATTGTTCTCTTAATAACAATATTTGGTATTTTTGTTTTGTCCTTTTGTCTTCTGAGTCCTTTGGTTTGTTTTTCGACCTTCTCATCCAGGCATCTGGCTTGCCTCACTCTTTTTCTGACCAGTATTCAATCTTCAAGTTGTAAGTGCTGAGTTTTTCCACCCAGCATAATTGTTCATCTATTTTGTTCTTCGTAGTCATGAAGGGTACTAGGTTCTTGTGGTCTGTTAATATCTTGACTGGGGCCTTATTGTTCTCTGTATATCTTCTCCATTTCTTCAATTCTTGAACTATCGCTAATAGTTCTTTATCATGGACGTCATAGTTGTATTTAGCCGAATTCATAGTTTTGGATCTGAAGGTGATCAGCCTCCATTTTCCATTTTTGGATTTCTGTGATAGTATGCCTGAGCATACATATTTTGAGGCATCTGTTTTGATTATTGGTTCCTTCTTCGAGTCAAAATGTACCAGGATCCACTCCTGTGTTATCTTAGTTCTGAGTTCCTCACAAGATTCCTTTTCTTTGTATCTCTAATTCCATTTAACATCCTTCTTAGTTAGATTGTATAGGAGTTTAGGTGTTCAACTGATGCCCTCTATAAACCTCCGAGAGAAAGTACAGAAACCCATAAAACATTGAATGTCGATTTTGTTCTTTGGGTATTCCCATTCTCATACTGCTTTGGTTATAATCAGATCTATTTGGGCTCTTTCTCCATTGATAATGAATCCTAAGTAGGTTCAAATGTTTATGGTATGGCACTATCTTAATAACTTTGTATGAAAATACAATACGGTAGAAAGAGTAAACTGCAGGTACACTAAGTGTGGAGTAGTTTTGTATGCAGCTACATTGGTAGAAGTTCTTGTCCTTAATTGTCTTAAATGAGCTGGGTGGTAACATCTATTTATATAGGTGCACACTGTTCAAGTAACTAGGAGAAAATGTATGGGAAAGCATAAGTGACGACGTCTTTCACCAAAACATAAGTAGGGAAAACGTCAGTGCGAATGTAAACGGAACTGGAGTTCAGTCCTTTCGGTTCAGACTTTTGTTTTATGTTTTGTTTTATTTGTGGTTTCGAGTATCCTTTGATACTCAGTTTGTTTTATTTGTGGTTTCAAGTATCCTTTGATACTTAGTTTGCTTTATTGTTTGTTAAAGGATGATTTGGAAATTCGTCCATACAGGACATGGACCAACTTTGTGTTTAAAGAGTGTTGATTCCCTCAGAGGAATGACAGACTTTGACAGACAGAGTATTTCTAATATACTTGGTTGAACGGTTATCTTTTCAAGTCCCTATTCTTTATATCTTTCTCTTGGAGCCTCCCTTAGTGCAGTACACTCAAAGGTTGCAGATCAACTTGTGCGCTACTCCTATTGTACCCGAAAGTGTAACAAGCACCCCGGTGCGAACACTTTATACTTTTTTCAACCTCCACAAGTGGTTAGAAACTTGTATGCGAGATTACGGATCGATAGGTACAACCCAGTAAAGCTAGCACAAAGGCGGAGGAGCCCAGTAGTGGCCCGCCTACCCCACCTACACAATAGACCCTCTCACGATGGGCAGTGGGAAACGGGTCTCCAGAGAAGGGCTAACGAAGCGCAAGAGACCAGGCCAAGGGAAAGGCCCAAAAGATGGATTCTCAATCGACAATCCAGGAAGACAGCTAGCAAGAGATGAGGCAGCTCAGGATTTCAAAGGATCCCAGGAAGAGTTCAGCCAACAAAGCCTATCCATGCCTGGAGGCTTTCCAGTTACCTCCGGAAAGGGAAAAGAACCCTGAACGAGCGGAAGTTCATCAAGACCCCCTACGGAAGGTACAGGTGCGGCACCTGGCCCAGAAGACAACAGTAGCAGCAGCAGTAGTGACAGAGAAGACAGTATGGAAAGCTCAGCAAGAGGCCTACCGAGAGGTCCTCCGGGACCACCAGACCCTCTCGCAGAAGCACATGGACTTGGTGGCATATCTGCCAATCCCCCCAAGATCAAACTTCCTCTACCTGCGAATTTCTCAGGAAAAGGTAAGGACCTAAAACCCGAAGCTTTTCAGCAATGGGAAATGGCAGTGCACCAGTACCTAAGATTGTATGGCATCAACATTGAGGAACATAACACGGAAATGTACATCGGAGCCTTCTGTCAAGGCAGAGCCCTCGATGCCTACCAGCAGTGCATGGATGCATATGGTGAAGGAGCCAGAGCAACAAGGGTACTAGAAGCCCTGAAGGCATGATTCCAGTCATCCCGCCATAGCGAAGAGATATTCAAAGCTCTCAAGAGTATTAGCTAGACCCACAGCGGAAAAACAGAACAAATAACCAAGATAATAACAGACCTTCTACTCTATGCAAAACGCATGCCCCGTGAAGCAGTATCGGCCTATATATAGAAGCACTGATTCTATGATGCTATGCATCCCCTCCTCTGAAGGGAAGTAGAACCAATGGAAGAAGATGATGATGACATTCATGATATCATAAAGAAAGTAGAATGGAAGGATGCAATACTGCACGAAACCAATGCCTATGGAACCAAGTCCTCGCCACCACCTCGAAGGGAACGCCAAGACAATAGACCTGGGCCATCAAGGGTAAAGAAGTCTAAGTTTCAGAAAAACGCAAAGCAATCCACTAAGGAGAAACGAAGAGAAAAAGGAGAGTGTTTTGAATGCGGAAAGACCGGACATATGTCCCGAGATTGTCCAATAAAGAAGGGAAAAGGAAAGGCGATCAAAAAGGAGCCTGCAGCGAACCACATAGAAGCAGACCACTATGAGGATGTGCAGATCAATACAATGGAAGTCCAGTGTTCTCTGATCCAACTGAAATCAGGAAAGAAGCCTCACCGAGCACTAGAAGGAACCATTCATATCAACGGCCATCCTGCCCGAGTACTGTTCGATATGGGACCTATCGGTATGGACATGATCAGCAACACCTCTGCAGGTACCCATGGACTGAAAACTGAGGCCCTCCAACAACCTATCCCTGTTGCTATGGCAGTAAAAGGATCCTGCTCCAGTAGCTATAAAACCACAAATATCTCAATCCAGCTAGGATCTGTCAAATTCCCTGAAGACAAAATGCTGCTCAGAAATGTAGCTAAATTCAATGCCCTGATTGGGATGCCATTCCTCACCCAGTACAATGCAGTCATCAGATGTAGCGAGTCTATCATAGAGTTCTCAGACAAGAAAGTCCGAGTATCCTGCACCCCTACCAGTAGAGAATACCAAGCAGCAGTATGCGAATCAACAGTCCCTGAACTACTGGAAGAGTTTGCGGACGTTTTTCCGGACCAGATTCCAGACAAGCTGCCTGCCATACGCGCAGTGAACTACCACATTACCTTTAAAGACCTGAACAACTTCAAGAATCAACCCACCTACTCGATTCCCGATGCCTACAAAGTCCAGCTACGGGATCGGACAATGAGAGGATGAGAAGAGGAGTAATATACAGAAACCAGGCACCTGGTGCAGCACCTATGTTTGTCCAACTAAAGTCAGATGGGAAGTGAATCAGGCCATTGGTAGACCTCAAACTCTGAAACAGCAATACGGTGATAGATAGTTCCTCGATTCTGAATCAAACCGAGATCCTGGAAGCAGGGGCCGTGCAAAATACCGTAGTAAGATAGATTTGAGCCACGCTTATTTCCAAACAAGGATGGATGAGGAAAGCTAATCAAAAAACACATTCAAGGCACCATTCGGGACTTTGATCAGCAGAGTTATGCTGCAAGGAGACGCCAATGCACCCGCTACCTTTATGCGCATTATGGGAAACCTGTTCAGCGAGTACCTACACCACTTTTTGTGGGTCTACATTGATGACATCCTAATCTACTCGAATACGGAAGAAGAGCATGCGCAGCACATAAGGATAGTGTGCGAGAAATTGAAACAGGAAAACTTCTATGTGAGCAAGAAAAAGACAACCCTGTTTGTAGGCAGGCTCGACATCCTAGGACATGTAATCGATGATCAAGGAATTCACGCTGACCCTAGGAAAATAGAATCTATTGCAAACTGGACTACACCACGAACGCAGAAGGAACTACAGCGGTTCCTCAGGTTAGTCAATTACATCGCAAGGTTCCTCCCATACCATGCTACAATAATGGCACCCCTCACGGATTTAACAGGAAAGGCCGCGTTCGCTTGAATACCCACACATGACCAGGCATTAAGAAATGTAAATAAACTAATCAGGGAAGCGGAAGTGGTCCGACCACTTGACTACTCCAAAAAGGAACCTATTTGGTTGATCACTGATGCATCAGATGTCGGAGATGGCGCCTGGGTGGGACCGGGGTTGTCACATGAAACAGTGCGACCGCCAGCGCTCCATAGCAGGAAATTCACTGACTCTCAAATGAAGTATGGAACAACCAACAAGGAAGCTCTTGCGGTTATCGATGCGCTCAACGCTTTCAATCACCTCCTGATGGGAAACCAGTTTACAATAGTAACCCACCACCAACCCCTTACCAACCTCAAGACAGAAAAGATGCCAGGACGTAGAAGGACACGCTGGATCAGCGAAATCAGCAAATATGATGCTAAGATTATCTACATACTAGGACGAACGAACTATTTAGCTAATGCCCTCTCCCGCATTTATGAGAACTAAGAAGTCGAGAACTCACCTTTTGTCCAAGACCACACCCGATCTAACGAGGACCTATCTGACTCTACCCCATTCGAGCAAGAGCTCAATGCCATGGAGTCAACGGGGCCTATCTCCCCTACTCCTACCTCTCCTCCGGACTCCTATACAGAGTATTATGCTGAAGGACGAGACAGCCCTGGTGATATAGTAGCCGGAAACGACTAGGGTGACACCTGCACCCTCCGGTGGACCCCCTCGCTCGCCCGAAAGCATGCAGTGATCCATTATTCTCAATGCTACTGCGATCATTGTCCTTACCACCAAACCGAGATTAAGTTTGTCAATCACCACCCCAAACCCCTAAGCCAAACCAGCAAGGAATCAGGATCCACTAACTATGCCTCAGGCAGGGACGAAGAGGAAACAAAGGCTATCTTAAACCTAACAGATGAGCTATCGCCACCCCCGGCTACCTTGCTTGAACCAGAGGCGCAAGCACCTGTTGACATCTAGTACTTAGAAGCAGCTGCAACTCTCTAGCATCTACAGACCGATTACCCATCAAGCCCACCCTCGGTAGCCAGACCCCTCTACAGTAACGCACTTGGCGGTTACAATACCTAAACCCTCATCTCTGTTATGCCCCCTACACATGACGATTTCCGCTGTGAGTTATACCAATCCTTCAATGAAGAGAACTTAGGACAGGATGAGGGTGAGGGACCTAGCCGTGGAGAACTCATAGAGGAGGAAAGGGATGTGCTGTCAGCTATGGATGACCTGAAGGGACGCTTTCGAGCCCAGATGATCAAGGCCTACCACTGCGACCACCTCTACCACAAAGTTCTTGACACTGGGCGGACCGGAGACCTAAAACTCTATGAAATCTCAGATGGAATCATATATGCCCCTACCCGATATGGCAATAAACTCCGTTACCTCCCCGACACACACCTGGGGAACAGAAAGATACTTCAGGAATACCTAATCAGCAAAATCCATGACAAAGGCCATGCTAGCACTGACCAGAACCTCTATTATGTTTCAGAATACCTATACTGGCCGGAAATGCATGATGATTTCAAACACTATGCGAAAACCTGTGAAGAATACCAGAGGAATAAGGAACCTACTACTACCCTACCGGAAGGATATGCCCGGACACTGAAACTACCTGGTGACGTGTTTGAACCATATGGTATAGATTTCGCAGGACCTTTCAACAAATCCGGTGAATATGATACTATCCTAGTTGTGCTGGATCGCTTCTCTGGATTTACCTGGCTTATACCCACTCTGGCATCATCAACAGCCCCAGATACATGAGATCTACTGCAACGAAATATCTTTGCTCCTCATGGCAACCCTCTGTCCATCATTACCAATGCAGACACTAAGTTCATGTCTAAGTTCTGGAGACAAACCTTAACCTCAATGGTAATAGAACACATTCTAGCCGTACCAGGCCACCACCAAATGAATAGCCAAGTGGAGCGAAAGATCAGAGAAGTCAAGACAGGCCTCCAGAACATAATTAACAAGCGACAAAACAACTGGGAACCAGCCCTTCCGGAAGCAGCAACATACATCAATGCAATGTACTGTAGTACTATTAACATGGCCCATTACAAAGCAATATATGGGCGAAGCTACCCCCTCTTACCCGGCACCCTATTCAAGGACTCTACAGTACCAGCTTCTGACAACCACCTCAACCAATACGAAGCCCTATGAAACGATGCCTATCAGGCACTAAGAACTGACTGATTCCGAAATACAACAAAGGCATCAAAGAAAAGAAGATTACATCATGCCATACCCCCGGATGCTATGGTCATGGTATATGGAAACCTGTCCAGTCCTGAGACCCGCAGAAGCAGGAAACTCCAACCCCGCTGGCGAGGACCATTCAAAGTACTCGAATTCGCCAGCAATACCGAGAATTACTCCATTAAACTAGAAGGACGGATGTACCGGCATAGCCAGGCAGTGCTTCATCCAACCACAGTTAAAAGATGGCACCCAAATGACGATAGCTGATTCCCGGGATGCAGCCACTCCCGGCCAGCCCTGTTACTTATCTACAACCAGGAGGAATGAGAAGTAGAAGAAATACTTGACCACAGAAAGCGCTATGGAACCGATTAGTTCCTGATCAAATGGAAAGGTTATCCAGACTCGGAGAATAGCTGGGAGCCAGTGGAAGGATTTGAGAATGCGATGACCCTTGTGCATGAGTGGTGGGAAGCCAACATGCCCGGAAAATAACTACTCCCCACTATCAACCATCTAACGATAGCTTGGTTACCTACCTTGCCTACCACACAACGAATATGTGAAGACCCCCCTACCAGACCAGATTTCTGGGTACCCTACGACTCAAACAAGTTTGAAAGCAGCAGTGACGAAGACCAAACGATGGTAGATGTTATAGACACCTTTATCTAACGGCATAATCCCTACCCGAATACCTTTAAGATAGAAAACTATAAGGAACCGAATGTGAGGCTACGCCATCAGCTTGTAGGACTGTTGGTGGACCACGGTACTATCCTACTACAAAACTACTTTGATAGCCTCTTGGTTAATTACTGCCCAAATTACAAAGACCTACTATTGGAAGTATGGGAAAGAGCGGCAAGTATCCGCGATTACCATGACTCTCATTTCCTTTATTCCAATTGTTTTTTGCAATTTCGGACATGTGTATTTTGTATTGGTGATGGAGATTGGGCGCTAGCTGATGAGGATACGGCAAAGATTTTTACCAGAATTTTGATTTTCGAGAATACTGAATTGTTTAGGTAAACGGATGTTTTGTTTGAGGAATGTAACCGGAACTAGAGTTCAGCCCGTTTGGTTCAGGGATTTGTTTTATGTTTTGTTTTATTTGTGGTTTCGAGTATCCTTTGATACTCAGTTTGTTTCATTTATGGTTTCGAGTATCCTTTGATACTTAGTTTGTTTTATTGTTTCTTAAAGGATGATTTGGAAATTCGTCCATGCAGGACATAGACCAACTTTGTATTTAAAGAGCGTTGATTCCCTCAGAGGAACGACAGACTTCCACGGACCGAGTATTTCTAATATACTTGGTTGAACAGTTATCTTTTCAAGTCCCTATTCTTTATATCTTTCTCTTGGAGCCTCCCTTAGTGCAGTACGCCCATAGGTTGTAGATCAACTTGTGCGCTACTCCTATTGTACCCAGAAGCATGACTAGTCCCCCAGTGCGAACATGTTACAGCGACCCTGTTTGACTCTAAAGACCTGCCAAGGAAATCCTATAAAACATGCGAAAATCTAAAGTGGTATGAATGAATAATTAAAACATAATTGTAAATCAAATGACTGATGACCATGCATGATAATACATAAAATGTAAGAAATAAATCCAAACACCAGATAAGAAAAGCACACCATAACCCCCTAATGGTATTATTACATATCAACTGAAATATATGTAATACATACTCTGCTGTAGTAATGTTCATGTCTAGAAATAATACTAAGTAGTGGAATATATGATATTATCAAGGAGAATATACATATGAAATGAATTAGAAAATTCAACCCAGTATTGGGTTCCTTTTGTGTGGAATTCACATTTGCTGGGTTTGCATTTCATTCCTGTCTCTTTAATATTTTCCACTATGTTGCTAACATCCTTTCTATGTTGTTCTATATCTTGGGACTAGATGAGTAGATCATCGAAATAAACCATGAAGCGTATATTGAGGTATTTGTGGAGTACTCTGTTGATCCATGGTTGCAGTGAGGCTGATGAGTTCATTAACCTGAAAGGCATAACCAGGTACTGGTAGGATCCGTATTTTGTGGCAAATATCCTTTTCCATTGATCTCCATACTTAATTCTGCCATTCTGATATGCGTCGCTTACATCCAATTTGGTAAAGTATTTGGCTGATGCTAGTCAGTCGAAGGCTTCTCCTGTCAGGGGTAAAGGGTACCGGTCCTTGTTGGCTATACCATTGAGTGCTCACTAATCAATGTACAGCCTGAGTTTTTTGTCCTTTTTCTTGATGAACTGGATTGGTGATCCCCTATTAGCATAAGATTCCTTTGATCCACCCTCTTTCCTGATTTTATTGAATTTATTTCCATTGTTCTACCTGCTCAGTCTCTTGTAACATGTACATTCAGTTCTGTGGTAGTCCCTTGCCTTCTTCCAAGTTGATTTCCAAATCAATGTCGGGTCTGCGGAGCACTAGCATAGTGGATTCTTCCTCTTAGAATAGGTCCAGATGCTGATGATATTCTTTTAGCATAACTTCATCTAATCTTTTCTGCTTTGCTTGGGGTCGGCTTCTGACAGCTAGCTCTGTACTGATATTGATCTTGGCTAGTTGGGTCCCTTCGTCTACATAATCCTACTTGATGATTCCTGCTGTTTCTCCTATGCTGTAGAACTTTGCAAAGACTGCAGCCGAAATACAATTCATTTCGATCTTTGGCAGGCGATCTCTGCTTGTCTTGTCCTAGTCTATACTGCCAAATCCTTTCAAGTTGGTTCCTCTGGTGGTCTTAGTTATGTTCTCCATGTCTTGGAGTTTTTCTTCGTTGATCTTTTCAATGATCAGTTATGCAATCTTATTGCCTTTTTCCACTTTGTATTCTTTGTTGTCTTGGTTAACCAATACTACTTTCAGTTCACCTGTATAGTTACTATCTATTACACCTACATTAGTAGTGAGTCTGTGTCTGACTGCAAGACCACTGCACGGTGCTATATGCCCATAGGTGCCTTGAGGTAGCTCAATAGCTATTCCAGTGGAAACTAATACCTGCTCTTAGACTAGTATCTTAACTTCTTCTTTGGCATACTGGTTATGCCCTACTACCTTGTGAGACCATTTCATGCATATTATAGCCTCCAGGCTTAATCTTTGAACTTTGATCCTTTGATCTTTTCTTGATTGAACTTGGTTGAACTTTGCGTCTAAGTTGTCTTCAATAGGTTCAGCTTCGGGAGTTGCATATATTATGGCTGAACTGTTGAGATACTATGTCATATATCCTTGACTCATAAAGGCAACTTTTCCTTTTTCCCAATCCAATGTAGGATTGTGTTGTCTCAACCATAGCATGCCTAAGATAATCTCATAGTATTGCAAATTTGCCACTTGGAAGAGGGCCACTTCCCTATAGTTTCCAATTTCTATAGGTACTTGCATGGTATGGGTAATAGGTCCCATGGCACTGGGTTGTCCGTCCACTAGATACATCTGCCTTTCTTGTTTGGCTTTCCTGCTTTCGAGATGATACTTCTTGCAGACTTCTTCAGCAATGAAGTCTTCTATTACTGCTGAATAGAGAATTGCATGTATTGTCATTGCTGGTTTTTTGTCATTATAGATTGTGGTTTTAATCATGATATGATCATTGTCGTTATGGTTCATTTCTTGGCTTAAAAATGTATAATAGTTGGCCATCAAGATGGATTTGTCTTTTGGATGGTCCTGTAGACCATCTAGTACTGGGGACGTTGGTCTTTTACTACTCTTTTATAATCTTCTTCTATTTTGATTTCCCACAGGTTGCTGCATAGTTGGAATCTAGGATTTAGCCTAGTCTTCGGCTGATCTCTTCCTGGATTTACAGCTTCATTGGCAGGCCATTTTCAATGCTTAATTATGTATCCTCCCATTCCACATCTTAGACATAGATTGTTCTTGCATTGGCAAAAGTATTTATCTTTTAGGAGATTGAGTGATGGTCTTCTCCTACTCGCATCCAGATCTATTGCATCACCTCCTTGACTGGTAGTTCGAATGGTTCCATTCTGATTCTTGTGTGTATCTGGGCTTCTGGTATTTGTATTGTTGGACTGGGTCGAAGCTGAGTGATTTTTCAACATCCAGTCAAGTTGTACGAATTGACTTTCTTTCAAATAGTCCAGTGGGCCATAGCTTCAGTAGTTGGAAATCTTTCCTTGCTGTATCTACATGCGTCTTGGTAGACCTTCTTCAAATCTTTGATCAACTACCCTATAGCGGAAGCTTCGCCATATTCGATGTCATATTAAAGCAAGGTGAATTCTTACTAGTTGGTACAATCTGTGACTAAGTAAGGCAGATGTTATATAGCGTCATATTCTGAGCTATAGGTATGTTGATATAACCACCCTGCATTATAGGGCTATGGCAACCTAAGTCTACGCTCATACATAAGACCAAGAGGTTATATGGTAGACGAGGTGGACATGTGAGCACATGTCTGAGGGATATGTGATGGTCCAGGTATCCCAAAGAACAGAAGGTACTTAAGAAATAGGTGTAACAAGGTAGTAGAAGTAATGTGACTATGCCCGCCAGGACCTAAGGATAGGTCAGAAGGCCGGGTGAGTGTATCCGGACTAAGGACGTCACATTACCCAACCAAGGAGATCAGTTTAGGGTCACCATTGACATACTTACCCTACCTTTGAGGCACTATTACCCTACCATCTGTCGGAAATGTTCTTGGAGAGATTCTGCGAAATGTTAGGATTGTTTGTTACCCAATGACTATTGACGGGCACTTACTTGCACACTGATCGGAAGACTACGGGAGGAGCTAGAGTGCTCTGAACATGCTGTAACTTGGCAGGATAATTCCAGACAGGTACCTGTGCCCCCAGGGTTCCCCCCGGGTATAATGGGTCAAAATGGGTAGATTTGCTGTCTTACTAGTTAAAGGGAATTATGGAAGACATGTCCAGAACACTATATATCGATACTGTCCGTCCGACCGGAAGCTGTTCGCAGGATATACAAGGGGGCCAAGGTGAGAAGGTCAGGTACCTTCTTCAAAAGGAAGCGAGAAAAACAGAGCAAAGCTAACTGAGTCAGGGTAAGCGTTCTGGAAGGGTCCCCTGAGTAGTCGCAGGTAGTGCCGGAGACATCTGGCAATGTTTTACGCCAATCATCCCTAGACGTGCCCCTTTGCTGTAGGCTCTTTATGGGTTATTTGAAGACTCTAATAGCATGGTACTTGTCACACTGAGTGGTGTGCTGGGGGTAAGAGACCGTGGGTAGCGCCCATAGGTCCCACCACCGATACAGCTCTCGGTGGGAGCGTCGGTGACCCTGTAAGTTTGTAATCAAGAAAGACAGAAGTGAACCGGAGAACACCTGATGTCTACAGGTGCTTGCATAGATCATAGCACATGGGAAGAGAGTCAATTAGTTAGCTCTCCTAGGAGTCGCGACAGTTGGCCACTGACGAGGCACTGATACGTAGTGGTTTTCACTCTGGCAGCTGTATTTGTAAACACCTCACATGAACTGAATTGCATATGGGAGATTTCTGCTATAGTGCGCTGACACCTTAGGCCCTTCAGGGATGCGGTAATGGTGCCGGGAATACTTACAGAGAAGGGCATGCTCATGTTGGTCAGGGCAACCTGATGCGGGAGCATTTAGTATAAGTCTTGCTATATGAAGCTGATACGAGAACTCTCCTCCCCCGACACAATCAACCTCCTCTCAAGAGACTTTTATTAAGATAAGCCAGAGCTTAACGATATTAACTTTTACCATTTACTTTTATTCTTTACACTGTACAAGAGTTGTGTTCGAGAGATTCAAAGTTTGGTGCAGTTGCATCCTTTGGAACCATCTACCTGAGCCAGCCCCCGCTACAGTTGAGATTTCACATGACACACACTTGTAAGCCATAGGTTATTATATTTACCAGTTCGTAACTCACAATTGTGAGTCACAGGATATTATGATTTACACACATGATTCAACTTATAAGTCATAGGTTTCACTCAAGTGATATAAGTTGTCCACCTGACTTGTTTATTATATTTGAATTGGTTTGAGCTATATTCTGCAGAGACTCATAGGAGCCAGCTAACTTATTTCGCATGACTCAGAGTTGTCAGTCACAAGTTTCCAGTGATGTGAGGTAAGAGTTACGCCTGGTAAAGAGTGACTATATAAACGGTCACAAGAACCCTGTGCACGGGCTCTTCATATATTTTTCTCTCCTCTTTTTTACCTTTAAGTTTTACCAATATAATCTACTTTCATGCTCTTTAAGAATTATTTTAGAAACGCAAGAATTGTCTGTCCTCCCATATAAGAAAACTATCTCTGATCCTACATCAAATGATTAAGTCCTAAACAAGTACTTAAGAAGACTAGAGTGATAGGTGGGATAAGATAGAAGTCAAAGGACTTAACTATCGACCTCACATAGGCTGATGGCCTAAGAACTATTACCTCATACCTAACTAAGCATCGTTACCTATCAGACTAACCACCTTGGCAGGATTCTTAATATTCAAACGTGTCTACAATGCAATACTTACCAATTTCATGACAGCTTCCTTCAACCCATACCGTGAAGCAGATTTAGACATGCAAGAGGAAGGCCTTAGACTAGAAGGATTCCGGGAAGAACTAAGCGAAGCAAGTCAACATTTGGCTGAAACTGCCAGTCATGTCACACCAGAACAGGCCACCCCACCAAATGAAGAAGAAGTACCTGACATTCCACAACTCGAAAGGATATTTGGACCAGTACCACTACTAGGTCCGCTGCTGGCAGGACCACTACCTCTAGCAATGATCCCATAAGCTCAAGTAGAACAAATGATACGAGAAGCAATTCCTGGTGCAGGTCAGAAACCAAAAATCAAGAGACTACCAAGATACGATGGCGAAAGGAGCAAAGTATAAGGATTCATGGTACAACTCCTTCCCTACTTCAATATAGTGGGATGGATACAAGGCAGCGACAAAGACAAGATATGCTACACTTTAACACTACTTAAAGTAGCGGCTCTACATTGAGTCACTCCTATAGCAGTCAATGAGACACCCATGGCATAGACCGATTGGGATAGTTTCAAAGCTATATTCGATGCCGAGTTCACAGATATGGAACTAAGCCAATCGACACAAAACAAATTAGAAGAAATCAGACAATGAGGGAAGAATGTTACCAACAACTAGTGTGAATTCAGACTCCTTCAATATGACGCCAAATGCAACAAACGGTCAGCTATAAGATGGTTCATGAAAGGTTTGATGAAGGTCTACCAAGAGGGATGGAGATACAGGGAGGAAAGATTTACAACTACTGAAGCTATGGTACACTAGACCATGGGAAAGGAAATTCAATGGTGACAACTCAACAGGATTCAGAAAAATTACCCAGTTTTGTCCCAGTCTAACAACTCAAATACAAGAAGCCAAGGTGCACCCCGGAACCAGAAGGGGACCTATCGAACTACCACTCACGGGTGTAATGCTATGGACCTGGATGTGACCAGAAGAATACCATCACTCAACCTCTCAAAAGATGAATACCTTCGCCAATGAAACCCCAATCTGTGTCTAAGATGTGGAATAGGAGGACATATGATCAAGGATTGCAAATGGCCTACCAACCCCGCTGCAATTCAAAGCAGACACCAGCGGAATACTAGATCAAATCGGAGGTTCAAGTTTCAGCCATGTAGGAACTTAAGGGACATTGAACTTGAAGAAGAGTATGAAACAGCAGTAAAAGGCAAAGGTCCCCAGCACAGGATGGTCTGCAGGATTTTTTGAAAGACAAATCAATATTGACAGCGAATTATTACAGTCTTTTAAGTCTGAAAATAAACAACTACCACATCGATCATATTATGATTAAAACAACAATTCATGACAACATAAAACAACAACAACAATTCACCCAATGCTCAATACTGGAGCAAGAGAAGACTTTATTGACAAAGAGGAATGCAGAAAATATCAACTAGGAACCAAGAACACAAGGAACGTAAGACAGATTTATCTCGCGGATGGAAAGCCTAGGGCAGGGGAACCAATAACCCATACCATGTAAGTACCTACGGAAATTGGAAACCAGAGAGAAGTGACAACCTTCCAAGTGGTAAACCTATAATACCATGAGATCATTCTAGGAATGCCATAGTTACGACAACACAACCCAACAGTTAACTAGAAAGAAGAAAAGGTTACCAATACTAGTGAACAATGTAGGACATGGTGTCTCAACAGTTTACCTGTGCTATATGCGACTCCCAAAGACCAAACAACTGAGAAGAACCTAGAGGCAAGGTTCAATCAAGTACAACCAAGAAAATATCAAAGGATCAAAGTTTAAAACTTAAGCCCAGCGACCAAGATACTGACAAAAGAGTGCAAGAAGGTAACAGGACATGACCTATATGGTGGAAGAGAAGGTAAGATACTAGCTCAAGGGCAGGTACTAGTTCCCATGGGAATAGCAATAGAGCTACTTCAAGGCACCCATGGGTGTATAGTACCATGCAGCGGTCTTGCAGTCAGATACAGACTTACTATGACTGCAGGTGTCATAGACGATGACTATACAGGTAAACAGAAAGTAGTAGTGGTTAACTGAAACAACAAAGAATACAAGATAGAAAAGGAGAATAAGATCGCACAACTAATCTTTGAAAACGTTAATGAAAAAGAACTCCAGGAAGTAGAAAATCTAACTAAGACCACCAGAGGAACCAAAGGATTTACCAGTACAGACCAAGACAGGACATGAGAAGAAAGACGAGTAAGGCTTAAAATAAATCGAATCTTGGCCCAAGCATTGGGAAACATCTACCGCAAGGGAGAAACCGCAGGAATCATCAAGTGGGATTACTAGAACAAAGCAACCCAACTAGCCCAGATCAACATCAGTACAGAGCTAGCTATCAGAAGCCGACCCCAAGCAAAGCAACATAGAGTAGATGAAATCATACTAAAAGAATATCATTAGTATCTGGATCTATTCCAAGAAAAAGAATCAACTATACTACCACCTCCCAGAGCGGATGTTGATTTGGAAATCAACCTAGAAAAAGGTATGGGGCTAGCATAGAAAAGAAGATACCTCCTAGGAACAACTGAGCTTTAGGAACTAAGAAAATACATTCAACAAAACTTGAAAAGTAGGTGGATCCAACAATCCTATGCTAATAGAGGTTCAACCATCTTATTTATCAAAAAGAAAGATGGAAAACTCAGGCTGTATATTGACTACTAAGCAGTCAATGGAATCACCAAGAAGGACCGGTATCTCCTACCTCTAATAGGAGAAGCCTTGGACCGACTAGCGTCAGCCAAATACTTCACCACATTCAATATCAGAGATGCCTATCACAATGTCAGGATCAAAAAAGGAGACGAAGGGAAAACAATATTTGCTGAGAAGTATCGGACATACCACTACTTCGTCATATCTTTTAGATGGACCAATGCTTTGGCCTCATGCCAGCAATGGATCAACGGAGTACTCGACAAATATCTCGATATATATTCCAGAGTATATTCGGATGATGTACTCATTGATTCCCAAAATATGGAACAATACCGAAAGGATATCAGCAATGTAATAGCAAGCATCAAAGAATCAGGAATGAGATACAAACCTAGCAAATCCAAGGTTCACATGAAACAAACGGAATACCTACAGTTAATTATTAATAGAGAAGGACTCCAAATGGATCCCGTTAAAACTAAAGCACTATTTGGATGGGAATAGCCAAAGAACAAAACCGACATCCAATGTTTTATGAAGTTCTACAATTTCTGTCCAATATTTATAGAGGGCTTCACCCAAATGGCTATATCCCGATACAACCTAACCGGGAAGGATCTCAAATAGAATGGGTAATTTCAAGAAAAGGAAGATTTCGATAAAGTCAGAATCAAGATAACTCAACCCCCAATGCTTGTACATTTTGACCCGAAGAATGAAACAATGATCGAAACTGATATTTCAAAATATGTATGCTATGGCATACTATCACAGACATGTGAAGATGAAAGATGGAGGCCAGTCTCATTCAGATCTAAAACTATGACTCTGGCCGAATGAAACTACAATATATTTGACAAAGAACTATTAGGGATAGTTCACGCCTGTCAGGAATGAAGAGGATATGCACAGCACAATGCGGCCCCGATCAAGATACTCATGGTCAATAGGAACTTAGTACCCTTCATGACCATCAAGTAGCGAAACGGAAGACAAATATGACGGATGGAGAAACTCAGTACGTAAAGCTTCAAGAGGGAATACCGCCCAGGAAAAGAGGGAGGCAAGCCAGATACCATGACCAGAAAGTCACACGAGAAAACCAAAGAACTCAGAAGACCTAGGAATAAAATAAAAATACTGATATTTTTACAAATGGAGAAATACTTGTAACAGGAAGACGAAGATAGTGGATACAAATCCGGCAATAAAATAAACACACAGACAGCATTGGAAGAAGATATTTGAAAGAATGTTTGCAAGACAAGGATATCCAAGAGATAAAAGAAAAACTGGTAATGTGAAAGAAAGAAACCCAAGGCATAGCCTTACGACTATGCCAATGGAAGGAAGACTATCTATGGTATGATGGAAAAATCTGGATCCTGGATAAAGAAGAATTATGCACTGAAATCATATGATACCAGCATGACCCCCCATGTGCAGGACATGGGAGAATAGCCAAAACTACCAAGTTTTTTTACTGATAGTACTATTGGTTAATGATAAGGGAAGACATCAAACTAGATATCACAAATTGCAACATGTGCCAACGTACCAAAGTGGTTGGACAAGCACCTTGTGGATTACTCAAAGCCAGCGAAGTACCAGAAAAACCATGGAAGTTGATCTCATTCGACTTCATTACTGACCTACCAAATCAAATGATCAAAATGCCATACTAGTGGTAGTGGATGGCCTGACAAAAATAAGTTACTTCATAGCATACAGAACGGATATGACAGTATAACAGTTCGCTATCCTGTTTCTGGAAGAAACATACCACTTGTGTGGGTTAGCGAAGGATATTATCAGTGACAGAGGATTACTATTAATTAGAGGTTTGACAGGAAAAAACAGAAAAATTGGGAATTGAAGAGGGTCTGAGCACAGCTTATCACCCTCAAACTGAGGGACAAACTAAGCAAATAAGGAGCATATTGGAATAAGAACTGCGAGCATACGTTAATTAAGAACAAGGTGATTGGTCCGAATGTGTACCAATGGCGGAATTTGTATGTAACAACGCAAATCAAGAAACAATTAAGAAGATACATTTTTATACAAACTATGTATTACACATAGAAGCGTAATCAGTGCAGCACATGACTAAATGCATAAGGTCACGTGTTTGACGCCGGGCCCCGCCGGAGTTATTGTGATGATATCATATTATCGCACAAAACAAGAAGGCATCCATGCAGCCCGCTCCAGAGAGATACAAGGCATGCGACCGCGGGGTTTTCGCGGGACAACATTGAAGGAGCTCTGCTCTATAAGATAAGACTTAATTGAACCAGATTGGTCGCTTAGTTCACAAAGCTATGACCTCTGGAAGTCTTGGTGGTGCTATTCCAAGAAGTAGCCATACCATCCTCTTCTCGTGTCACCTAGGGTCATCCGGAGACTAGTTGACGATTGGTTAATAACAACTCACTAGTTGAGTTTGTTATCTTTGTCAGGCACTCTAAGCTATGCACATAGAAGAGTCATTGATAAGTCCTGTGACAGAGCTGATCACTCCGCTTAGGAAAGGAGAGGGGAGAAGTTGGTTTTCAGGGTCAAAGGGTGTTCGCACTCCTAAGACACTGAATCGTTAGTATGGCAGGTATATAGTCAGTAGGGGATTGGATGTAGCCTGCGACCACCCAGACGCGGAATATAAATATCGAGGTACCTCCCTAGCTTTAAGTCCATCCTCCGTCTCCGCTACACCTCCTGCGATTGAAAACTCAATACCACAGTTTTCATCGTGAGTTTTTTGTTTTATCGCAAAACATTCTCCTCCCTCCCACCCACTCCTACCTTTGGCCTCAGCCTAGGGGAGTCTGGCTCCTCTCGCCTCTCCCGCCCGGAGGTATTGACTTTGGTCTACCATTCTAGGGCCTTCTCTCTCCTTGGGGGTTGGTCAGTCCCAGGCCCTCCTTGGCTGGCTGGCAGGTGGTAGGATCCCTTCCACTACAGTGATGTTATCTCACCCAAAGCAAGGAACAACATGAGAGACGTGGTAAAACACCTACTATGCCCGGTCTAGGCGGCTGTTGATGATCTTCTTTTCTCCCCCTTCCTCCTCCCCCCACTTGTAGTGCAGAGCCCTCTCCTCCTCCAGAGTTGGCCTCGCTTAGCCTTCTCACGGTCGGCAACCTCTTAACCACCAGCGTCAGACGGCCGGGACTACAGTTGCAGTAGGGGAGAACAGCCAACAGGCTACGGTCAATCTCCTCATTCTCTTGTTCTCCTAAGAGGCTGCCTAGTCAGACAGGAACGCCATACCGATAGATGTTGTTTAAGGTCTTTGGGTCGACCCCTCCGCTCTCCTCTCTACGGTCGGATCGGCTAGCACCCTACTACCACACCTTCCCCTCCCCCCGGTTATCGCCCACGGGCGGCTGGTGTCCTCCTTCCCTCCATGGTATTGCACAGTCTCCTTGGAGTGGGGCTGGGGGGGGCTCCCTATCTTAGCGGGCTTCGGGCATCGCTTCCCGCTTGGATGAGTGCACTCGCCCTTCGGGGCCTATGTGGGTTGCTACTAATCTTTCTTTTATTTTTTTTGCGGATTTCTCAGCCGGGTTTCCTGGCCCTTCCTGCTTTCTTCTTAGTTGGGATTTTCTTGTTCTTCCATCTAGCCAGACTTGGGTTTCTTTTCTTTGAGGCGAGATGTGAGGTTGGCTCCATACCAGAGGGGCTTGGCGGGTTGGCCTTTTCCTGTGGCGAGAGGAGGGATATGGGTTTTTTGTTGTCATAGCTACCTCTCCATACATTTTTTGTACCCTAAACAAATAATCACTGAGTCAAACAAAAAAATACAAAAAAAAATCCCTAGCTTTAAGTCTATCATCTGCGACCGGAGAACAGATCTTATCAATATATTTGTTCTATTTTACTTCTATCTTTACGAGCCATCTTGACTATCTCCGAGACAGAAGATTACAGGACCTAGTGTACACTCACTTGACTTTAGAGTTACCTACCCCCTAACACTATATTGATAACCTCTGGTTACTAAGGCTCTTTGAATGATGCAGATCAGACCCCAAATTCAACTAGCGGACTTTGAAAGAAATTCAGACAGCACCTTTGAACTACGACCTGAGTGGTTCTTTCATACCTTCGAACACTTCCTTTGGAAAAAAACCAGATTTACCAGATATTCCCTTATTTGAAGAAAAGGAACCATCTTGGTTCACCTACTCCGAAGAGTAGACGGAACCTGATTTCTTCTGTTACTACTTCAACTATCCTGACTAGAAATCCTATGAGTATTTCACCTGCGATACAATATACCACGGTATGACTTCTGTCCTCTGTGACAATAAAGGAGGATACGAAGGCTCCTTGGCTCCTGGGCATTGGATATCGAACTTAGACACCAATGCGATTTAAACAAGCAACAGCATGGCGGACATACCTCAAATCACGGAAAGTGACGAGCCCTGGGATACAGACATGGCTGAATTGCCACTAGGAACTAGTGGATAGGACCCTCGAACAGTCTGAGGCCTCTTCTCTCGAGGAGGACAACCTAGTCTACCCCGAGACCCGATGGGCTTAGGCTCCTGTTTGGGAGGACGATCTCCCCAGCTAAAAACCCCGTCGGAAGAGCAAAGGTTTAAGAACTTTGCAATATTGGTAGGTAGGGTCATGGCCCAGCTAGACCGAAATATTACCCTGACCCAAAATGATCATCAAGTCGCATACGCGGCCTTGATGGAACCTGGGGGAGGAAGAGCCGACGAGCTGGCCGGCATCAAGAAACTAGTAGACCAGGGGGGGAAGTTCATGGGTGATGAACTGGCTCGGTTACAACGGGCAGCCCAAGGGCTGCAAGGAGACGTGGCAGCGGAACTGGAAAGCTACCATCTTAGGATAGTGGAGGAAATGGTCAGAGCGAATCTGGCTCAGCAGGAACAGTCTAGGAAAACCGCATGGTTGGAAAGGGAAGGCCCTGAATAAAGCCTCTATGCTATGGAATGGGACAACACTTTGGCTCAAATGATTGATGAACTTCTGAAGCAACGAAAAGCAGACAGGAAGGCCCTTGACATGTTCCAAAAGAAAGTCACCAAGGATCATGAGGACCCAACCACAGCCCTCAACGATAAGTTAATGGAATACGTCAACAATACTAATGAGTATCGAAAGGCAGCCAAAGACAAAGTAAAAGAACAGGATAACAAGTTCGCCACTTTGTCGCGGCAAATGAAAGAATTCCAAACCCAGGTTTGGACTGAGTTAGGAGCTATGATTGGAAACATGAGTGAGTTTATTGCCAATGGAGTAACCCTGGCATTGGAAAGAAGATTTGGAAAAGGCCCACTGGGCCATACAAATCAACCAGAGAATATCAGCTTCTCACCTTCACCTCCTCCAAGTCCTTTCGAAGGAGGTTCCTAAGCTGGAATAGTCCCTGGAACCGAGGCTGACCACCAAAGTGTTTATGCACCACGCCCACCACCAGTCCCTGCAAAGAAGGATCCAAACAGTGGACCTCCAGGCAAAGGCGGTGGACATCCAGGTGGAGGTGGTGGACCTCCTGGTAGAGGCGGTGGACCTCCAGGCGGAGGCGGTGGACCTCCTAGTGGAGGCGGGGGACCTCCTGGTGGAGGTGGTAGACCTTCCGGGAGAGGGGGACCACCTGACAGACTAGGAAATGTCCACTTTAAGGCTCAGGAATGGGCCGATTTAATGACCCGAGCCATGGCGGCAGCAAGTCGAAAGCCACCCAAACTGCCTCCCTACTTCGAGAACAATAAGTATCAGAAGGTGGCAAACTGGTTAACTTCTTACGAGGATTACTTTTGAAGGAACCCGCACTACTGAGAATCAGACCGTGACAAGATTGTATCCACACTAGGAAGGACCAAGGGTCTGGAGGTGGTACCCTTCACGGAATAGCATAGGAATGCCATGGATGGTTTCGCAGGTCACGAAAGGCGAGAAGACTTAGGTTTCTGGAGTAATTTCTGAACGGAAATCATACAACAATGCTCGCCTTACAACGAGGCCCATAAGGCTCTGGCTGACATGGCTAAGGTGACTTACTGGAACAACATCAAGGCTTTCATCACTAGACTCAAGTTACTCAACATCCAGGGGCAAATGAAAGGACCAAGCTGGAGGCAATTGGTGGACAGTAAACTTCTCCCCTCCATCCTCCTTAGGATGTCATACGAAGACGCCGATTCCGGCGAAGGTTGGATAAAACAGCTATGAGCTGTAGCAGAGATGGATGAGGAGTTTAACGAGCAACAGCACTTGAGAAGCGGAAGCTCTGCGTTGACAATTCCTCAAAGGAAGGATAGAGATGGGTACCGAAGTAGCCAACCCAAGGGAAAGGCTAAGATGTGCTGCCCACCGAAACGAGAGGAGAAGGGAAAGTGGAAACCCGCGATAACAGGCTCGTCACCAACGAAATAAGTACACACGGATTGGAAATCGGCACGTGAAGGGATTCCACGAGAGTTAATCGACTCATGGCGTAAGAAAGATGGCTGCACACGCTGTGGAATCAGAAATCATACGTGGGGAAATTGTAGAAAGGCCACCGCAGTAAACCAAATTACTGGGCGCAGGATCGCAGTCCTGAGGACCTAACAAATAGAAGTACGCCCAACACCTATGTGTGGAAAGGTGGACCGAACTCAAGCAAAGCTAGCACCTCTGATTTGGGAAATGGCTTCGGATTAAGCAAGAGTATAAAAACGAAGCCCATTGCAGTAGTGGAGCATCCGGACGAGGGCAGCGTACCTGGAATAGGATGGCTGATAAGATGAAGAAATCCACATTCTTGCTTTGGTCGTACATCTCTCCCAGACCTATAGATGGATACTCTTTGGAACGCATTATGCAAGAATGACACAGAGACGCACTCCGAGAAAGGGCCCAAGAATGCAAAGTGCCTAATGAGCGGGATGCACACCCTTGGGAGGCTTTCACAGGAGTTGCATGTGAATTGTGAACTGGAAGGTTGGGAGTATGACCAGATAGTACACACCTATCGAACCAGCTAGACATGAGTTCAAGCTGGCTGGAGGCAGCCTGATATGAGTTGAAACTGGGGATAGAGCACTCAGCAAGGTTGTACACCTGACAGAAAGAGTCCCAGAAAGATGTAGCAGTTTAAAACCGCTCGACAAGAGGGAAGACAACCCAATGTCCAAAGACTCCACACACATTGGTCATAAACAGGGTATCTCATTAGAGAGGCTGGTGCAAGTAGGAGACAGGGCACCCATGGCGACGGCAATGGAGTAGTCCATCATCAGGATGAGGGAAACTGGGGACAGCCTGCTCGCCCCAGATGGTCCCCCCATGATGGGAACCGAAAGCAAACCCTAAGGCCGGGTTTAAAGGTTGATCCTGGACTCACTTTGGGTTTCTGAGTTCGGTATGATTAAATATCGTTATTGAGGGTATTCAAGCAAAACGTCCTAAGGTTGTCTGAGGAGGGTTACGTAGCTGAAATCATGCTGGTGTGGTAACAATCACCACCCCGGCAACTATGCGCAAAAGACAGACAATGCACCAGGGCCTCTCCAACGGCCCCACGCGAACCAAAACAAATGGACCGGAACCTAAACGATACAAGCGCCCAGCAGGCACAGCCTATCTCCGGTCCAGCAATGATCGGGTACCGATTCGCATGTTATTTGACTCGGGCTCTAATATCTTTGTTATTAGCAAAGCGTTAGTACAACGACTATGCATACCTACTGGGAGACGAGAAACGCCTCTCCAGATCGAAGGGTTTGATGGCAAACCCTTCAAAGAAAACAGATGGCTTTATATCCATCCTATATGGTTGGAAATAGGAACCAATCAACATTCATCATTTGTGTCCTGCGATGTAGTCAATACAGTTGCTCAGAATATAATCATACCTTTTGGTTGGTGGCATGACCAACACCCGATCACCGACATTGGCAATCCGAAATCCAGGATGTTTACAGATAAACAGTGCGCAGACCATGCTGGACCTGTGCAAGATCCTATTGAAGTCGAATGGGATGAATCCTGACTAGTCGACAAAAAGGCTATATTTGTGGGATGAATACAAACAAAGGGCATGATAGCGCCATTTGAGTACCCCGATGAACCCTGGGAAGTAGCTTGGAAAATGTTAACCAAGTGCTACTACCACTATAAAGATGTATTTTCCACACAAGCCTCGGACCAATTACCGGACCATAGCGAGTTCGACGACCAAATCGAACTGGTCGAGGCAGCTAAACCACCATGGGGACAGATATATCCTATGTCGGAAAAAGAACTTGAAGTTCTATGAGAATACCTGGACGAGAGGACAAAGGAAAGAAAAATAATCCCTAGTATTGTCTCAACAACAGAAGTGTCAATGAGTGAGAGAAAAGTGGATGCCATTAAGAAATAGGTACCGCCAAAGTCCATCAGGGACCTACAAATTTTCATGGGCTTTGCAAACTTTTACCGACAATTTATAAAAAAAGATTTCGGCTATTTGCAAGCCCGTTACAGAGTTATTGAAGGTAAACCCAAGTGGTTTTCTGTGGACTGACGAAGCAAACAAATGCTTTGAACTTCTGAAAGAGAAGTTTGTTAGGGCACCCACATTGTACCATTTCAAACCAGAACGAAATACGGTCGTGGAGACAGACACTAGCGATTTCGCCTTGGAATGTGTACTCTCCCAGCTTTTGAAAAAACGACTATACCTAATCGCTTACCACTCTTGAAAGTTAAATCCCGCTGAGCGCAATCACCATATATATGACAAGGAACTCCTTGCCATTGTCGAAGTATTCCAGGAATGGCGACATTATTTGATTGGAACGCATCCTCCGATTACCGTGTACATGGGTCACCAGAATCTACGGTACTTCCTCACCACAAAAGCCTGGAGCACCAGACACATTCGCTAGGCGCAGAGTTTAACCAATTTCAATTTCAAAATTGTTTATTGGCCAGGGACAAGCAGCGGCAACCCTGATGCGCTAAGTAGGAGGCCGGAGTACCGCCCTGAGGGAGGAGCTTGACGAACCTAGCAGTCGATTCTGAAACCAGTGGACTTCGCTGTTATCCGAATTTCTATCATTCTAGGATCGGAAGGCAACGAGATTGTGACAGTCAACCCTACACTGAACCTATTTTTAGCAATGCGACTCTGTATAACGACCCTACGTTATAGAGCTATGTCAACCTAAGTCTACACCCATACATAAGGCCAAGAGGCTATATGGTAGACTAGGCAGGCATGTCTGAACATGTCCGGGAGATACCTAATGGTCCAGGTATCCCAAAGAACGGAAGGGACTAAAGATATAGGTGTACCTAAGTAGTGGAAGTAACGTGACTGTAGCGGTTCGGCCTAAGGATAGGTCAGAAGGCCGGGTGAGTTTACCCTGTCTAAGAAAGTCACGTTACCCTGCCATGGAGACCAGTTTCGTGTCACCCTGGACATACTTACCCTACGTTTGGGAAACTATTACCCTACCTTCCATCGGAAATGTTCTTGGAACGATTCCATGTAATGTTAGGATTGTTTGTTACACAATGACGATCGATGGGCACTTGCTTGCACATTGATCGGAAGACTACGGGAGGAGCTAGAGTGCTCTGAACATGCTGTAACTTGGCAGGACTATTCCTAACAGGTACCTGCGGCCCCAGGGTTCGCCCCGGGCATCATGGGCCAAAATGGGTGAAGTTGCCGTCATACTAGTTAAATGGAATCATTGAAGAGATGTCCATAACACTGTATACGTCGCTGCCGTCCGTCCGACCGCGGGCTGTTCGCAGGATATAAAGGGGGGCCAAGGTGAGAAGATCAGGTACCTTCTCTAAAAAGAACGGAGTAAAACGGACCAAAACTGACGGAGTTAGCGTGAGCTATCCAGAAGGGTCCCCAGCGTAGTCCCGGGTAGTGCCGGAGACCTCTGGCAAGGTTTTACGCCAATCATGCCTACACGTGCCCTTTTGCCGTAGGCTCCTTGTGGGTTGTTGGAAGACTCTAATAGCATGATACTTATTCCGCTGCGTGGTGTGCCGGAGGTGAGAGACCATGGGTAGCACCCATGGGTCCCGCCACCGACACAGCTCTGCCTGGGAGCGTTGGAGACCCCGGAAGTTGACAATCAAGAAAGATAGAACTTAACCGGAAGACACCTGATGTCTACAGTGCTTGCATAGGTCATAGCACATGGGAAGAGAGTCATTTAGTTAGCTTTCATAGGAGTCTCGACAGTTAATCACTGACGAGACACCGATGTGCAGAGGTTTTCACTCCGGCAGGTGTATTGGTAAACACCTCGGAGGAACTGATGTGCATATGGGAGATTTCTGCTAGAGTGCGCTGACACCTTAAGCCCTTCGGGGATGCGGTACTGGTGCCAGCAACCCTTACGGAGAAGGGCATGCTCATGTTGGTCGGGGTGACCTGATGGGGGAGTTTCTGGTATAAGTCTGACTACTTGAAGCTTATACCAGAACTCTCCTGCCTCGACAAAATCAACATCCTCTCGAGAGACTTTAATTGAGATAAGCCAGAGCTTAACGATATTAAGTTTTACTGTTTACTTTTATTCTTTACACTTTACAAGAGTTGTGTTCAAGAGATTCGAAGTTTGGTGCGGTCGCATCCTTAGGAACTATCTACCTGAGGGAGCCCCCGTTACACTCTGCCTGAAGGCTAAGTTACCAATCAAAGGAACTAGAGAATCAGCTTGCTACCATTTGTGTGCATTAAAAGATATATCGTACCAGGAAAAGAACAAGCACTACTCGAAACGGGAATAGCCATAGCAGTACCTAAAGGGACCTACAGACGTATCGCACCCAAAAGGGGTTTAGCAACCAAGATTGGAAATGACACCTGTGCCAGCGTCATCGATGCGGATTACCGAGGAGAAGTCAGGGTACTACTGTACAACACGCATAGAGAGGACTATAAAGCACATGCTAGCACTAAAATTGCGCAGTTCATCTTAGAAAAGATTCACGCAGGTGAACTCAAGGAAGAGATGGAGTTGGACAACACGGAAAGAAGAGAACAAGGATTTGGGACTACGGGAACTGGATTAACGGAGACACCACCTCGTATCAGCTTCCTAAACGAGGACACAAACCTCAACCAACACTTCAATTTAACCGACAAAGAATCTCACGACCAACTGCATAAAGAATCAGTTATCATGGCAACCAGGGTCGTGCTAAATGCAAACCCCGAGAAGTTCTATGAGGAGTTTACATCCACGGTAAAGAAGGCTGGCGAGGAAGACGAGGACTGGTTATCCAGACGAGTGGAATTGGAAAAGTTACGAAACGATAAGGCACAATGTCCTAAGCACTGGTCAACAAAAGAAGGGCTCATCTACTTTGAAAATAGGTTGTATGTACAAGGCTCCGAGGAACTACAGACCTTGATCGCGAAGAGCTGCCATGACTCAAAAATAGCTAAACACTTCGGACAAGAAAAAACCCTTGAAATCATTACGGGAGATTTCCACTGGAAAGGACTTGGTGACTGGGTTAATGACTATGTGCAGTCTTGCAACGAATGCCAATACAGCAAGGCCTCTAGACATGCCAAATACGGTTTCCTACAACGGTTACAAATACCTTTTGCAGCGTGGAGCTCTATTTCTACGGACTTCATTACCCAACTTCCTCCATCAAACAACAACACCCAAATTAAGGTTGTTGTTGACTGATTCACCAAGATGGCCCACGTTGTTCCACTACAGGGAAACACAAGTGCTAAGGATGTGGCGACCGCATTTTTAAGGGAAGTTTGGAAGCTTCATGGGTTGCCTACTGAAATTATTTCAGACATGGAAGCCAAGTTTGCAGCAGAATTTTCGGAGTCTCTGTACGCTTCACTAGAAATCAAGAGGAGAATGTCAACTACCAATTATCTATAAACTGACGGACAAACCGAAAGGACCAACCAAGTGCTGGAAGGTTACCTACGAAGTTTCGTCAACTACGATCAGGACGACTTGTGTTCTCTACTGCCATTAGCCGAGCATGCTTACAACAACTTGGTAACTCAAGTGCATCGCTTAACCCCATTCTATGCAAACTATGGATATTATCCACAGACGGAACTGATGAAAGAAAGGGAAGTAAGAAATCCAGGAGGGACAACCTATGCCCATTGGATGAAGGAAATCTACCAACAAGCCCAAGACACCTTACAACTTACTCGACAAGCAATGAGCAAATATTACGACCAAAAGGTCAAACAACAACCAGACTTTAAGGTCTGGGACTGAGTAATGTTAAATACAAAAAATATTCGGACCAAGCGTCCTTTCAAGAAGCTTAGCCCTAAGCTTTACGGACGCTTTGGAATACTCGAAAAGTCAGGTGATTGAGCTTTCAAGTTGGAGATTTCTGAACGGTGGAAGATCCACCCCGTCTTTCATGTGTCGCTACTTGAACCCTACCGCACATTAGTTCAACCAGAAAGGCAACAGAGCCCACAGGGACCAGAAGAGATCGATGGCGACCTAGAATGGGAGATAGAGAAAATCATTAAGAGTGAAATTGTCTTCTGTATGAAAAGGGTACCGGGGCGCAATAAGCGTATCCGAGAACTCAAATATTTTGTTAAATAGAAAGGGTGTTCAGAGGATGAAAACACCTGGGAACAACCATAGCATCTTGAACATGCTGCCGACTTAGTGGAAGAATTCTACAGAGACAACCTGGAGATGCCACAGCTGAGGTAGGATGGTCAGGAAAGGTTTTCCTAAGTGTGGACAAGTAAACACGCAAAGGTTTTGTACCCTACCTGGACAGAGTCCTAAGAGGAAATAATTTAGACCTTACTTTGTACCATAAATAGAATTAGATATGGAAAAGACTCGAGGACGAGTCTTCAAGAGGAGGGAGCTAATGTTACAGATAGAAGCGTAATCGGTACAGCACGTGACTAAATGTGCAAGGTCACGTGTTGGACTCTGGGCCCCACCGTAGTCATCGTAATGATATCATATTATCGCATGAAATGATAAGGCATCTATGCAGCCCGCTCCACAGAGATACAAGGCATGTGACCAAGGGGTTTTTACTGGACACCATTGAAGGAGCTCCACTCTATAAGATCAGACTTAGTTGAACCAGATTGGGAGGTTAGTTAACAAAGTTATGACCTCTGGAAGTCTTAGTGCTGCTATTCCGAGAAGTAGCCACACTATCCACTGCCTGCGTCAACTAGGGTCATCTGGAGACTAGTTGACGATTGGTTAATAACAACTCACTAGTGGAGTTTCTTATCTTCGTCAGGCACTCTAAGCTATGCTCATAGAAGAGTCATTGATCAGTCCTTTGACGGAGCTGATCACTCCGCTGAGGAAAGGAGAGAGGAGAAGTTCGTTTTCAGAGTCAAAGAGTGTTCGCACTCGGAAGACATTGAATCATTAGTATGGCAGGTATGTAGTCAGTAAGGGATTGGATGTAGCCCGCGACCACCCAGATACGAAGTATAAATATCAAGGTGCCTCCCTAGCTTTAAGTCATCCTCCGTCTCCGCTACACCTCCGGCGATTGAAAACTCAACACCATGATTTCTATCGTGGCTTTCATCGTCCAGCACCACCACCACCCCCCCCCATCTCCCTCCATCTAGCCTCGGCTACAGGAGGTGGGCTCGCTT
>LN891010.1:39677-78573 GCA_900010015.1 Tuber aestivum | reverse complement strand
CAAAAAAAAGAAAAACATCCCTAGCTTTAAGTCGCGCCGGATGGCGGCCCTGAGGATGGCCTGCTCCCCTCCCGAGATTAACCCGGCTGCAGCCAGGCTCCCCTCGTCCTTTCCCTCCGCATCGGCGGTAAGGGCCCCGGACTCCAACCGGGCCCTGGCCACCGGGCTGAAGGGGAACGCTTACCCCCTGCTCTGGAAGACCCCCAGGCCCTCTCCGGCCATAAGGTCCCATCTGCCTATTGATGGCATAGCTCACTCCATCGCTCGAATCGCCGCCAAAGGGACTCTCCCAGGCCTGAATAGGCATCTGGTCCCTGGTGCGGTCAACAATCTCTCCTCAACTCAGAAGTACTTCCTCCTGAAAGCTACTACTCGGTCCCTCCTCTCTCAGGACTGGGCGCTTCAGGCCCCCCCTCCCCTATACTATCCCTATCCTGCACCGGAGGCCCCACACCCCTTTATGGGACTGGAGCGCTTTCTGGCTGGAAGAATACATCAGATGAGAGCTGGAAAGAGCTATCTAGCTGCCCATACCCCCTGGAACGAGCCAGACAAACCCACCATTTGCCCAGCCTGCGGCCTAGAGCCGGAGACCATGCAACATGCCATCCTCTCCTGTCCCTCTAAGGCCGCCTCGAGACTGCTCCATATCCCGGGAGTTGATTTTTTGGGCGGTGAGGCTCCCCTATGGGCTGATAAGGACCTCTTATGGGGCCTGATGCGATATATCTCCGATACCAGAACAAACTTCCCCCCCGCAATGGGCGGGGGATGGGCGTCGCCCACCACCAACCTTGTTTCAGATTGAAGGGGCTGTTCTTTCTGTTATCTTTTCTTCCTTTAGTTGACTTTTCACGCCTTATGCTTTTTTTATGCGGAAGAAGGCTTGTTTTTCCTTTTGCGATTAGTCGCCCTGGCGGGCGCAGTGGATTGCATTACTCACAGGCGGGGATTTCTGGCGGAGAGATATTTTGTTATTGTTTGTTGTTTTTGACATTAAGGTTTTGTTTTTGCCATAGCTAGCGCTCCATGCAGGTTCTTGTACCTTAACAAAGAATATATGAGTTAAACAAAAAAAAAGAAAAAAAAACAAAATCCCTAGCTTTAAGTCCATGCTCCGCCCCCTCTGCTTTCCTCTCGCTTAAAAACATTACCGCATTCGGCCAGGCAAAACTCCAGGGTTATGCGTGGCAACCATCTCCACACACCTGTTTCCTCCCTCACTTAGGCTTCAGTCTCTAAGTGCACAGCCGCCTCTCTACCCCGCACAGACCCCTTGTCACAAACTGAGACTAAGCAAGGCAGATTTTCCATAGCTCGGATTTCCAAGCTATAGGTATGTTGGGATTGCACATGACGCACACTAGTGCGCCATAGGTTATTATATTTACCTGTTTGTGACTCACAGTTGTGAGTTACATGATCTTATGATTTTTGCACATGACTCAAGTTATGAGTCATGGGTTTCGCTCAGGTGATGCGAGTTGTGCACCTGATTTAGTTATTATGTTTTGATTGGTTTTAGTATGTTGTGCAGTGACTCATAGGAGTCAGCTCAGGGATTTCGCATCACTCATAGTTATGAGTCACAAGGTTCGCATGACGCATAAGTATGAGTCACGCCAGGTGAAGAGCTACTATATAAAGGGTCACTAGGACCCTTAGTATAAGCTCTTCACACGTTCTTCTTGTTTATTTCCTACCTTTAAGTTATTATCAATAAAACCTACCTTTATGCTCTTTAACCTTTATATCACCTTGCACGAGAAAACTATTTCACGTCCCACAAACTACGCTTAAGTTCTGGGTGAGAACTTAGAAGATTTAGAGGGATAGACGCGATAAGATAGAAGTCGAAAGGACTTAACTAACACTATCGCGTAGGTATAGACCGGAGAACAATTGCCTCGTTACGAGTAAGAATCGTTATCTGTTGTATTTCTCACCCGACTGGTAGCATTCTTGACTTTAGAACGTGTCTGCAACGCGACACTTAACGATTACACAATGGACTTATTCAACAGAGATCACAAGGGAGACATAGACGTCCAACATAACAGTCTAGGACTAGGAGGATTGGAAGAAGCATCAAGCGAAGCGAGTCGACACTCAGCAAGATCGACAAGTCCGGTTACACCTGAACAAACTACCCCTCCGAACGAAGAAGACCCACCTGAGATGCCAAGACCTGAGAGAATGTCAGGACCAGTACCACCCCCAGGTCCGCCTCCGGCAGGATCACCACCTCCCCAGATGATTCCACGGGATGAAGTGAAACAAATGATACGAGAACCTATAAGAGGAGCCGGGCAACAACCCAAAGTCAAAACCCCACCATGATATGATGGAGAATGAAGCAAGCTACGAGGATTCATGGTCCAACTTTTAACCTACTTCGATGCCGTCGGATGGACACTAGGAAATGACCAAGACAAAATACGATACACCCTTACACTACTGGAAGGACATTCACTAAAATGGATAACTCCCATCGTGGTTAGCAATGCTGCACCCTGGACAGACTGGGCCAGTTTCAAAGACACATTCGAAGCCCAATTCACAGACCTAGAATTAAGGCAATCGGCAAGGAACAAATTGGAAGATATTCGCCAAGGGGCAAAAACTGTCACTGATTACTGGTACGAGTTCAGACTACTCCAGTATGATGCAGCTTGCGACGAGGCGTCGGCTATGAGGTGGTTCATGAAAGGCTTGAGAAAGACCTATCAAGACGCCTGGAGATTCAGCAAAGAAAGATTCACTACAACCGAAGCAATGGCCCACTGAGCTATTCTGAAAGAAATCCAGTTCAGACAACTAGAGTGGATTCAAAGGAGCCAGTCCAATACAACACAAGGCAACAATACGAACACAAGAAACCAAGGTGCACCCAGGAACCAGAATGGAACCTATCGAACCACCAGTCAAGGAGGAGATGCCATGGACCTGGATGCAACTAGAAGGAGACCCTCACTCAACCTTCCAAGGGACGAGTACCTTCGACGATGAAACAACAATCTATGCCTAAGATGTGGCATAGGAGGACATATGATCAAGGATTGCAGACGACCGGCCAATCCAACTCCAAATCAAGGAAGAAATCAGTACAACATGAGGACAAACCCTAGGTTCCAACCACGCAGTAACCTAAGGGAAATTGAACTTGAAGAAGAATATGAAACGGTGGCAAAAGACAAAGGTCCCCAGGAATAGATGGTTTCAGGGACCCTCCAAAAGATAAAGCCATCGTAACGGCCAACTACTACACTCTTTTAAGTACAAATACGGGAGATAACGACAATGATCATATCATGATCAAAAGCAAAATATATGACGACAAAAAACAAGAAACCATGATACGTGCAATGCTTGACTCAGGAGCCACCGAAGACTTTATCGACGAAGAAGTCTGCAAGAGACATTAGCTAAAAACCAAGAAAGCAAAAAAGGAGAGATAGATTTACCTCGCAGAAGGAAAACCCAGCGCCATAGGACCTATAACTCATACCGCGCAAGTACCTATAGAAATTAGAAACTATAGGGAAGTGGCTACCTTCCAAGTGGCAAATCTACAACACCATTCGATAATTCTTGGAATGCCATGGTTAAGACAACATAATCCCAGCCTGAATTGGGAAGAAGGAAAGGTTGCGTTTACCAGCGAACAATGTATGACATAGTGTCTCAACAGTTCGCCGGTAATATATGCAACTCCAGAAGAAGAAGCAAATCAAAGGAACCTAGACGCAAAATTCAGTCAAGTTAAAACAGAGGATCAAAGGATCAAAGTTCAAAGGTTAAGCCAGGAGGCTAGGATACCCACAAGAGGATCGGAGAAGGCAGCAGGACACGATCCGTATGCCAATGAAGAAGTCACAATACCAGCCAGAGGGCAGGTAATCATTCCCACGGGAATAGCCTTAGAGCTACCTCAAGGCACCTATCAGCGTATAGTACCACACAGCAGTCTCGCAGTCAAACATCAACTCACTACCAATGCGGGTATAATAGATGCCGACTATACAGGTGAACTGAAGGCTGTCATAGTCAACCAAGGGGACCAAGACTACAAAGTGGGAAAAGGCGACAAGATTGCGCAGTTGATCATCGAAAAGATCAATGAACAAGAATTCCAAGAGGAGAACAGCCTGAGAGAAACAATCAGAGGAACCAAAGGGTTTGGAAGTACGGACAACCAAGGTCAAACGAAGAAGAGACAACCAAAGGTCGAAATCAGCAGGATATCAGAACAAGCATTCTACAAGTTCTACCGCAGAGGAGAAGCGGCAGGAATCCTTCCAGGGGACATCCAAGAAGAAGGAATAAGTTTGGCCAAAATTAACATCAGTACAGAACTAGCCATGAGGAGTCGAACTCAAATGAAGGAAGAAAGATTGGACCAATTGATACCAAAAGAATACCAACAATACTGCGACCTATTTCAAGAAAAAGAATCAACCAAGGTACCACCTCACCAACCTGAGGTTGACCTAGCAATCGACTTGGAGGGATCCATAGAGGGACTACCAAAGAAAAGAATATAGCCATTAGGAGAAACCGAACTTGAAGAACTAAGAAAATACATTCAACAAAACTTGGAAAAAGGATGGATCAAACAATCCTATGCTAACGGAGAATCCCCCATCGTATTCATCAAGAAAAAAGATGGAAAGTTAAGGTTATGCATCGACTACCGAGCACTCAATGGCATAACCAAAAAGGATAGGTATCCCCTACGTCTAATTGGCGAAGCATTGGACTGACTAGCGTCAGCCAAATACTTCACGAAATTAGATATACGGGACGCATACCATAATGTCAGGATCAGAAAAGAAGATGAATGGAAAACAACCTTTACCACTAAATATGGGAATTACCAATACCTCGTCATGCCCTTCGGGCTAACCAATGTACCAGCCTTATTCCAACGATGGATCAACAACGTACTCGATAAATACCTGGATATATGTTGTATTGTGTATTTAGACGATGTACTCATATACTCCAAAGATATAGAACAACACAAAAAGGATGTTGGCAACATTATGGCAGACATCAAGGCATCGGGAAGAAGATGCAAACCCAGCAAATGTGAATTCCACAAAAAGGAGACGGAATACCTAGGATTCATCATCAACAGAGAAGAAGTACAAATGGACCCAGTTAAGACCAAAGCGATATGGGAATAGGAATACCCAAAAAACAAAACAGATATCCAATCTTTTATGGGATTCTTCAATTTCTACCGGAGGTTTATAGAAGGATTTAGCAGAACAGCTAAACCACTATACAACCTAACTAAGAAGGACATCAAATAGGACTGGGGACATAAGGAAAAGGAGGCCTTCGACAAATTAAGGACCAAGATTGCCCAAGGACCAAGTTTAGTGCATTTCAATCCTGAAAGAGAAACCATGATCAAAACCGACGCCTCCAAATCCGTATGCTCGGGCATAGTATCTCAGAAATGCGAAGACAGTAAATGGAGACCAGTGGCATTCCGATCCAAGATGATGACACCAGTGGAATGCAACTATGACGTCCACGATAGAGAACTATTGGCAATAGTTCAGGCTTTGAAAGAATGGAGAAGATATGCTCAAAACGATAATGCATCAGTCAAAATCATCACAGACTACAAAAACATAGTACCCTTCATGACCACGAAGGAGCTTAATGGACGACAAATAAGATGGATGGAAAAACTCAGCCCTTACAACTTCAAAATCGAATACCGTCCAGGAAAAGAAGGAGGAAAACTGGATGCGCTGACTGGAAGATCAAATGACAAACCAAACACACCAGAGGATGAGAGAATCAAACAAAGACAACAAATACTACTACCAAAAGAAAAATATTTCCAAATGGGAGAAGAAGATAGTGGATATGAGTCGCTGAATCAAATCAATACAAGAACGACATTGGAAGAAGATATCAGGAAGGCAAATAAGCAAGACGAGAAATGCCAAAAGATAAGAAAGGAACTAGAGGCTGGCACGAAGGAAATCAAAGGCATAGCCCTAGGACTATGCGAATAGAAGGATGAACACTTATGGTATAATGGGAAAATCTGGATAGCGGATAAAGAAGAACTACGCACAAAAATCATACAACACCATCACAACGCCCCATACGCGGGACATAGAGGAACAGCCAAAACTACCGAGTTCATCAACCGACGATACTATTGGCCTAAGATAAGGGAAGACATCAAACGATACGCAAAAAACTGCGACACCAGTCAACGAACCAAAGTGGTATGACATGCACCTTACGGACTACTCAAATCAAACGAAGCCCCAGGGAAACCATGGAAATCAATATCACTTGACTTCATTACGGACTTACCAAAATCGAACAATCAAAATGCCATTCTAGTAGTGGTTGGTCGTCTAACCAAAATGAGTCACTTTATACCTTGCAGGACAGATATAATGGCATTACAATTTGCAAAAATATTTCTAGAAGAATTATATCGGCTGCACGGACTACCAAGGGACATCATTAGTGATAGAGGATCACTATTCACATCAGAGATATGGAATGAGATAACAGAAAACATGGGAATCGAACGACGCATGAGCACAGCATTCCACCCTCAAATGAATGGACAAACGGAACGATAAATGGCATCTTAGAACAATATCTACGAACCTATGTCAATTGCCAGCAAGACGATTGGTGCGAATGGCTACCGATAGCTGAATTCAGCTACAACAACGGAAAACAAGAAACTATCAAGACAACCTCCTTCTTTGCAAATTACGGACTGCATCCAGAACACGAAGCCATAGGTCATATGCTCCAACGAAAGATAACGGACAAAAAAGATATGACTCAACTACATGACATATTACGAACAGAAATGGTCACGGCGCAATTACGACAAAAAGAAGAATACGATCGCCACCGAAAACACGATCCAAACCTAAAGTCATGAGACATGGTTTGGTTGCTACCACACAACATCAAGACCACACGACCAACGAAGAAACTGGATTACAAGAAAATAGGACCATTCAAAATCTTGGCAAAGATAGGAAGGCGGGCATATAAGCTTGACCTTACACCTACGATGAAGATACACAACACCTTTCACATCAGCCTCCTGGAACCCTACCAAGACAATCCTCTACCCTCCCAAAAAAACCCCCACCACCGCCTATTGAAATAGATGGTGAATCAGAATACGAACTCGAGGAAATTATCGACTCTCGGTTATACTACAGTCACTTGCAATACAGAGCAAAGTGGAACAGATACTTGGCTGAGGACAATAAGACCTGGCACCCAGCGGAAAACTTCGAACACGCACAAAATGCAGTCCGCCAATTCCATGAACAATACCCATACAAACCAACAGCCCACAGTCGAGGACATACCCGAATCAGGGCGTGTCACACCCATGTTGTACCGCACAGACTCCTACCATTGGGAACATCCCAAGATGACTTACCAACAATTGGCCATACTATCAGCTCTACAAAACGTTCCGGAACGCGACCCGTTCAAACACATTACACCAACGAGCCCAGGGTATCAGACCCCAACACCGACCAAGGAAGTATCTACGGACGAAGACTGGGTAAATCTGGTGGACTTACCCCTATCGAAAACTCCTACACCGGAAAGGAAACACGTGAACCTGTCATGGACAGGATGCTATAACGATGATTGCCAAGTGCACAAAAGCGGGAAGGCAGGCTCAGGATATTGGCCTCGGGAAGCGCACTGATGGCCACCCAAGACTTCACCCCTGGGATCACCCACGAGATCCCCAACACCAGAGCTGGTGGCTCTGGTACAATACATCAACCCGACTCCGAGGACGGAGTCGAAGAGGAGGGGGACGAAAAAACAGAAATGGACAAAACCCAGAAAGACGAGGCACGACACCTGGGAGGAAGAGATGGAAGAAGCTATGCCGAGGTTGCCTCAGGCAGAGGACCAACAGGCGGTAATAGCGGAACTGGAAAAGGACCTCCAGCTAACACAAGTATTGCTGGAGGCAATGAAGAGAGGAACCAAGATAAGGGTACATCAACTCGAGACAGAGCTGGAAAGGAAAAGAGGGGCAAGGGAGGCCCTGGAAAGGGAGTTGGAGAGCCAGGCGGAAGAGGCTCGGAGACATTCGGACAGGACCGCACGAGCGGTCCGAAGGATTAATCGCAGCTACTAGCATGGGGAAAAACGCTGGAGAGACAATCAAGGGGGATAGAGATGAGAATAAAGTCCGATGGGACTCGGGCTGAGGGAGAGGGGAGCTATTGTTACAAACTGTGACTAAGCAAGGCAGATTTTACATAGCTCGGATTTCTAAGCTATAGGTATGTTGGGATTTCACATGACACACACTAGTGTGCCATAGGTTATTATATTTACCTGTTCGTGACTCACAGTTGTGAGTTACACGATATTATGATTTTCGCACAAGACTCAAGCTATGAGTCATGGGTTTCGCTCCGGTGACGCAAGTTGCGTACCTGATTTAGTTATTATATTTTGATTTGTTTTAGCATGTTCTGCAGCGACTCATAGGAGTCAGCTGAGGGATTTCGCATGACTCATAGGTATGTGTCATAAGGTTCACGTGACGCATAAGTATGAGTCACACCAGGTGAAGAGCTACTATATAAAGGGTCACTAGGACCCCTAGTATTAGCTCTTCACACGTTCTTCTTGTTTATTTCCCACCTTCAAGTTATTATCAATAAAACCTACCTTTACGCTCTTTAACCTTTATATCACCTTACGCGAGAAAACTATTTCTTGTCCCACGAACTACGTTTAATTCCTAGGCGAGGACTTGGAAGATTTAGAGGGATAGACGTGATAAGATAGAAGTCCAAAGGACTTAGCTATCACCATCGCGTAGGTATAGACCTAAGAACTACCGCCTCGTTACGAATAAGAATCGTTACCTGTTGTATTTCTCACCCGACCGGTAGGATTCTTAACACCCCTTCACTATGGAGGGGTCTGGTCCGGGCACTTTAAGGTCTGTCTCTCGCGCCTCCAGCTGTGCTTCACCCTATGAGTCGCGGGCACCCACCCCCTTCCTCCCCGCTTACCTCGCACTTGTTAGAGAAGAGCTAGCCCGTACTCTCCATCACATAGGATAGGTGGCCCCCCCGATTCTCCCCCCAACCGACTCTGAGCTTCAAGACCTGTTAGCAGGGGAAGCCATCCTCCTCCCGCTACTCTGCACTCCCCTCTCTGGTATCCACAGCATTATCCAAAGACTAGAGGCCCTTGAGCAGTCCTCTACTACTGACTCAAAGGATCCACCCTCCCTCCCCGCACTCCAAGCCTCGGTCCGTGACCTCTCCCTAAGAGTCACAGCGTCGGCTGCCCACCCATTGGTTGCCTCGCAGGGCCCTCTCCCTCCTCCTCCGAGGCAGGCCAGGCGCCCGCCACCACCTCCCCCCCCCATCAGCTGCACCTGGAGCAAAGTACCGCCCCCCCCCTGGATACATCCTGGACATTCCCGTCGAGGACTTCGACTCCCCAGTGCAGGTAGATGGTGTGTGGTATGGTAATCCATGCACCTTCACTGCAAGACATCACCGCTCCTTTGCAGCTTTCCAGTTCACTCAAGGCGAGTTCCCGGCAGAGTCCACCTTCCGCCCAGGTCCCGCCCCCTCCAGGGGCCCAGCTCAAGAGCCGAGTGGCAAGGGCAAGAAGAAGGTGACCATGGCAGCCCAGCTTGTAGCATCGAGTGGCTCCACCCCTCGGGTCTGGGAGGCAGCCCTCCTTTCTGCTGCCGAACAACGCTTCTTCGCTCCCCGAACCACACTGGCCCCCCATCCTGATGCAACACGCCTGGTGGCCACTGCTTCCGACCTCGTACCCTGTGTTCTTTGAGAGGCAAACTGTCCCTTCCCAGTCTCCTTCTCAGCCACCGTCAATGCACGTGGCGTGATTCTCTCCTCCCTACTGACCCCCTTACGTCAGCCACCAGCTACTCACCCTACTATGAAGCTCTTGCCAACAAAATCAACCAGTCCTTTGCAGTAGGGAATAATCCCTACCGTCCTTTCCGCCCTGCACCCAACAAGGTGCAGTTGGTCATTCACGACCTCCTAGTTGCCTTCCTCCCACAGGACCAAACCAACCTCTTCCCTACTCTTGCTGAATCCGTTAAAAATGCCAAGGATATCAATATCTTTGCTGCTCGGTACCTCCAACCTCACCCCCTCCTCCGCCTGGCCACCACCTCAGTGGTCATTATCGTCGCTCCCTCCGATGTGGCCCTTATCGGGTCCAAGATCCTCCTCTACTGGAAGGTCCACAATGTCCAGAATGTGGTCTCCAAGAACCAATTCATGCAATGCAGAAACTGCTGGAAGTTCGGGCACCCGGCCCCAGCTTGTGCTACCACTATTCCTGTCTGCCCGATCTGTGGCTCAAAGCACACAAGAGCCAACTATCGTTGCTCCAACCCAACATGCTCCAAGCTGGGCTTCCTCAAGCCCGTCATCGCATGCTGCCCAACCTCTCTTCCAAAGTGTACTAACTGCTCCAGTGGTCACCGGTGCTCATGTCACTCAACAACATACTGGCTTAATCTACATTACCGTTGTACGACAATCTATTCAATATTTACTAGTGCAAATTATTCATCACTTAATACCCGACTAAATCATTTCATCCATCCCACGCTAAGATACTGAAACAACAGATCCCGGCGGTGATCTGTCTCTGCGGGTGCTCAGAAAGCCCTGCTAAATTGGTACGGTGCAAAGTACCTAAAGCTGGACCCTCCGATGGAACAGCAAGCCCATGGCAACCAATTGAAATTGGTATGCAAGTTGAAATGATACACCATCGGGAAACAAGTAATAGAGGAGGTGATGCAGAAATATATAGAACTATGTACTGTATACAATTTAGCAAGCTGAGTAAACAAAATAAAACAATGCCAAACAAGAGCTTTCAGCCAAGGAAACAGGAGATGACATTTATAAACAACTTTTGTAAAATGAGGTGCTCCACTAGACTTTTTTGGGGGGAATGTTGGGGATCTGATGGCGTGCATATGTTTCCGATTATTGTTCAAACATGGCATACTAGTAGTAACTCCAGATTGTGATTGAAATTTTTGAAAACCATGCTTGTATATTAGGCTGAAAACTCCATTCCAGAATGTCTTTGTCACCTAGTCTCCACAGTACTCATGTCACCAGTTTGAAGTCGTGTTTCCATTTATGGGATCGGGGTTCTTGGCATGGAAAATGCGTATTCTTAGTACATATGAATTGAAGTAACAGATAAGCACAACATCAATTCGACATTCGCAGAGACTCCAAGGTAACTTTCTTGAAAAGCTTGAATAGTGTGTCCTGTATGGTGGTAGCAATAATTATGATGGCTAGCAGTTGGTTAAGGGCCTTAAAATTATATTTGTTAGTCATTAAGATGTATCTTTCCTTGCTGGAAATCAGCACTTGCTATGTAGTGTGCTCTCTCCGAAATGTCTCAAATTTCCTGTCTTGTCTTGTGGCTGAAGCAGGGCCTTGACCGCAAATGTTTTATCGGTGAAGAAATTTTTGTTCTACGGCAACCAGTGCTCAAGACTAATGAGTTGAAATGGGAAAACTTTGTCTTCATATTAGTACTAAGGCAAGAGGATACAGAATTCTCCAAGGAGGGCTGGGAGCTCGGATCAGGAGTGATTATTAGTCTTGTATTTCCTTCATCTCTTCTCTATGTAGTCATGAGAAGTCATCTCATTCCTAAGTTGTTTTCCTTCCTACTTTGTCAGTCTTTTTCCTTCTCACTATCATTACTCAGTTCCATACAAAGCGAAAAATCTTTGTTGAAGCCGCACCTTGTTGCATTATCTATAAAATCATTACCGGTCACTGGACCGATCTCCATTTCCAGTATTTCAAATTCTCCATATGAAACACCACTATTCCTATGCACAGAACCCTATCCCACGTATGGAAACACGACTTGAACCCGGCGACTTGGGTACTGGTATTTCCTGACATGATACCGTAAAATCTAAAATAAATGAACAATGTGCTTTGCAGTCGGATTAAGGTAAATGAGACAAGAAAGGGGGAAATTAATGTCTTAGATGACATTTTGTCAATCATCTTGGCATGATATCAACAACATCCCATCATCACAATGTATATATTTTAACATAAAGCAATATATATTATACTTTCAACTTTATACATATTCTCAAGAACGCCCTGAAGTTAGTTATACTATCAAAGCAATCAAAGATCTGTGGCCAGATCAAAGTCCAGCCTGTTTTACCACCCCTAGAGCCAGGAAAGTTCTACGCCAGTGTTAAAAAGCGAAGAGGATCTAAACGAAAGCTATTAGCCGAAATTCTCTATAATCAGTAAAAGAAATCCAGTAATCAACACCAGTCCTATACTATAGGATATAAGTTATGCATCCTATCATACTGGTATGGAAAGAACATACCATGTGGACCAACAAAGTTTCCGGAGGCAACTAAGGAGGAAGTGGGAAGGTATTTTCACATAGCTGTAGGAAATCTGAACCGATGGAAGAAGGATGAGCAGGAGGGAAGGTTTGCAGAAGCAAAGCAACACCAGCGTCGTATATTCGGAGGGGGACAACTCCGGCAATGGAGAGAGATGGAGAAGAAACTCTACGAAGAGTTCCGGGAAAGAAGGGGGGTTGGGAGACCAATTTGGCGCAGCTGGTTCCGACAGGTCAGCAAGAAACTATTCATAAAAGTATATCCGGAGCAGGAAACTCAGCTTTTTAAGTTTTCTAATAGATAGTTCCGCGGTTTTCTACATGCACATCAGATCAGTTTACGTATGATAACTAATACGGCAAGTAAGCTACCTGCTGATTTCTCCTCTGCAATTCGGAATTGGATGAAGTTCAATCGTCGCAATTCTCAGCTCCATCCTGACAATGAACTGGGATTGGGGGACATACCTAGTACTGTTGGAAGATACAGGTTAGCAAATATTTGCACTATAGATCAAATGCCCTTGCCCTTCGAGTATCTCGAAGGACAAACATATAGCAAAGTTGGGGAAAAAACAATATGGGCTCAATCAAGCAGTACTTCGGGATGGGATAAGCGACAAGGAACTATCCAACTTACAGTATTTGCAGACAGGGTTCCCCGTGTTAAACTATTGGTTTTCTTTCGCAAGAAAGGCATACGGCCAACGATTATTGCTGAGCAAAGCCTCTATAATAGTCAGGTGGTGGTTAAATTTAACCTCACAGCCTATGCCAACTCTGCCAATATGGTAGAGTGGCTCGATGAACAGGTGGTTCTATACTCAATGATCAGCCATCGTTATTAGCAATAGATCTTTTTGTAGCACACAAGACCGAAGAACTCCTTGATACACTTAGGGCTAATAACATTACTGTAAGTATTATTCCAGGGGGTTGTCCGGGCTTGGTTCAACACCTAGATGTGTCTATAAACAGACCGTTTAAAGACATTTTAAAGGTAAGATCTCATCATGAGATATACTTACCATTCCCTGTAGGGAATATTGACTTATCTATTTCATAATTATAGGAAGAGTTAGATGTCAGATTAGATAAAATTGACAATGAGGAGGATGGGATCTTATAAGGGGGAGGGAAGCTCACTGGGAGTATGATTGGCTGGCGATGGGTGGCTGCAACCTAGGTGGTTGGGAAAGCGTGGGAGAGATTCTCCCAGGAGAAAGTAGAGGTTGTTCGGTGATCGTTTCGTTATGTTGACCTTTCCCTTCCTGTTGACGGAAGTGCTGACAATGAGATTTCTATGAAAGGAATCGATACTTGCTACTTAGCAGATGGGTTAGTAGGTTGCCTGGATGGGGGAGAGCTTACTGCAGAGGATCTTTTGGATAATTCTGCGGGCTCTGCAGAGATTGTTGATATGGTTTATGAAGGTGTGGTGGATGACGGTGATTATGATAGTGAGGATGAAAATGTATTTTTTGCGTAGCTGCCAAGAATTAAAAAATGATATTGCGTGCTTCTTCATTAGCATGCTTGGCATGTATCACCTTAATTTAACTACAAAGCACATTGTTCGTTTATTTTAGTTTTTACGGTACTAGATACATTCAATCACTTGTTTCACTCTCACCAACAGTTTCACTTTTCGATCTTGACCTATTTTTTCTTACAACCTTTAATAACGAATAAAAAAACACTACCTCGTTTCTCTCAGAAGCAGCTTCTTCAAAAGCCTTTTTTTGGGGGGGGGGTTCCTTGTTGTGGTTGGCTGGTTCGGGGTCGGGGTTGGCTGTTCGGGGTGTCCGCTTTGGGACCAGTTGCACAAAAGTATTAGACAGGAATACAAGTCCCTGGCATGAACGGACCGGACACCAGGGGGGTTCCGGGAGCTGAAAGTCCTTTGCCAAGGACACTAAATCATCCCTGTAAATAGTAAAAGTAGTTAGTACAAAAGTAATAAAAAAGGGGTAAATTTAATCAAAAAGCGAATACTGTCCCTGATCACTATATAGTATCATCACTGTTCGATACTGTGAGTATAAACAAAGTGTGAAAGAACAAAACATTTCAGGTAAGTAAATTATTTTCAATATGGTACAATCATGAACTATCACTCACCGATATATGCAGAACAATGGAGCCGGAAACACAGAAGCCCGAATGGATATCCTATAAACAACGCTGTGCTGTCAGAACATTACGATATTCAACAAACTGGACATATCGACAGATTGCCGCAGAGCAGAATCTGAGTACTAGTACAGTCTTCGATATCTGTAAAGCTCCTTCTACTCCCAAAAAGCCCAAGGGACGTACCTTTTCGATCGATACACCCACCCGCCACCGATTAGTTGCTACTGCAACTATGAGCGTAGCATATCGCCGAATGCCACTCACTGAGGTGGCTGCAGCTTGTGGTGTACAAGTATGCGAGAGAACTCTGCGGAAAGCCTTCCGGATGGAAGGCTATTCATGGAGGGTTGCTCGGAAGAAACCATTCCTTGATGAGCGGCAGCGGGGGCTATGTCTATCCTTTGCATTAGCTCATCAGATCTGGACAAAGGAGGATTGGTGCCGTGTTATCTGAACTGACGAGTGTTATGTTTGGCTCTCAGGCCATTCTTCTCGTGGATGGGTAACCTGGCGGCCAGGGGAGGAGTATCACGATGATTGCCTTCGCCCCAAGTTTGCTAAAAAGGATACCATCATGGTATGGGGTGGTATTTTTTATAATTCGCAATTGAACTTGAGTCTTGGAGCGCAGTTGGGAAGCCGTTTCTCTTGTCCGCTTAATTGTCTCGATTCCTTTTTCTTTTCTCCATAGCTAAATCCGCTGCCTTATATACACTGCAGAACCGCCTCCTTTTACTGGATACTCTTACAGTGTTCTAGACTTCAATCAGTTCATATCCGCTGATCAATCAAACCCCGCTTTTTCCCTCTTTACTCTTGGCTTCTCTCCGCTTCTTGTCCACTCATGTCTTTCAGCCAATCACTAATCCTATATGAACCATGTGCTATATAATTTCCCTACTACTTCCAATCTTTCCCGCTCTACCTTTTCCTGTACCATCTCCTAGAACCTTCTTCCGCTTTCTACAAATCCTCTGATAAGCATGACAAAAGAAATAACAAGGATCCCATGGTCTCCGGACCCAGTTCCGGTATTTCTTTCCATCGCTCCTGGGCATGGTTGGAATAGGTAAGTCAATTGGAGTACCGGTGATTTACAATATCCTCCCTCACCGGTACTCCACTGTCCTGATAGCAGTCCTCCCTGCCTTGGTCTCCAACGATAGTTGAATCGGAATCGTAATCGGTTGCTTCTGCCTGGTCTTCGAGTAGGAGAAATAGGGAGAGAGTTCGTAGCCCCAGAGTTTGGCAGTGTCTAATAAACGCAGGCTGTGGAAGTGCCTTCATAAAAATATCAGCGGTCATTTCCGCCGTTGGACAGTAATTCAATTCGATATTTCCATTTTCGATATGTTGACGGACAAAGTGATACTGGATATCGATATGTTTGGTTCTGCTGTGAAATTCCGGGTTCTTAGCTAATGCTAGAGCCCCTTGGTTGTCGACCTCGAGCGTTCTTAGGTTGTGTTTGGTTGCCCCCAGATCCTGTAAGAGCGCATGTAACCAAATAGATTCCTTTACCGCTTGTGTTAAAGCCATATATTCGGCTTCCGTTGAGGAGAGTGCGACACTACCCTGCTTCTTGCTATTCCAGGATATAGCTGCTCCATTTATCATAAATGCGTAGCCACCGATAGACTTTCTGTCATCCCCGGAGCCCCAATCAGCATCCGTAAACCCAATGCCATCTGAGGCTTGTCCTGGCTGGAAACATAGCCCAACTTCTGGTGTTCTGGCAAGATACCGCATGATCCGCTTTACGGCTGTCCAGTGTGTTTCTCCGGGATTGGTGCAATACTGGCTAACCTTGGAGACTGAATAGGCTATATCCGGTCGCGTTCCTAGCATTGCGTACATAAGCGAACCAACAGCGGACTGGTATCTCTTTTTCTCCTCCGGACTGACTAGATGTGTTGGACCACTCTTCTGAAGCCGCACATTGGGGTCGGCAGGTGTCCATGCTGGATTGCAGTCCAGCATTCCATATCCAACAAGAATCTTTTGAATGTACGCGGTTTGTGAGAGGTGGAGGGTTCGTATTTTTCGGTTTCGTCGGACTTCAAGACCCAGGAATAGAGTCAAGTCTCCCAGGTTCGTCATTTCGAATTCCTTACACAATAAGGTCCGTATCCAATTGATCCGGTTTCTGATTGGAGCGGCTATCACGAGATCATCCACATACAGCAGTAATATAACACTCTTGTCGTAATGGATGAACAGACTGTGATCATGATGACTCCGGGTAAAGCCGTGTTGTTGAATGAAGTAGTGAATGCGTCCATACCAGGCTCTCGGTGATTGTTTAAGCCCGTAAATTGATTTTAGTAGTCGACAAGCAAGCCTTGGCTGATTGGTTTCGATTTTTGCCGACTTTGGTACAAGCCCCTCTGGAATATCCATATAGACTGTTTCAGAAAGCTCACTATTAAGAAACGCAGTCTTCACATCCATTCCTTCAATTTCCCAATCGTTTTCAGTGACCAGGGCTAATAGCAAGCGAATGGTAGCGAACTTCACGACCGGAGCGTAGGTCTCAGAGTAGTCAATCCCATACTCTTGACTATACCCTTTGGCTACTAATCTTGCTTTGTAGCGTCCGTCATCCTTTCTTTTAAATAGCCAACGACATCCAATCGTTTTACAGTGTGGTGGGAGTGACTCAATCACCCATGTCTGCTTCTTCGCTAAGGAGTCTAGCTCGGACTTCCAAGCCTCCATCCACTTCTCCCGGTCTGGTCCGGCTAAAGCGGCAGACAGGGTTTGCGGTTCGTCCTCTAACCAATGTGCCACTAGTGCAGACCAAGCTTGCGGCTGAAAAAGGTCAACAGCCTTTCTTTGCCGGTATGATCGCCGAACACCACCTGGGACCGCCCTCACTACTCCGGTATCTTTTGTGATATTTTCTTTCTCCGCAGATTCAGATCCATCTCCAGGTACCTCTCGTGGTCAGACGGTAATGCTTTCTTCTATTTCTTTGTTGGTATCATCACCCTGAAACGAAGATTGGTTGACAAGCGAGTTTGTGCTTTGCTCATCCAAACCAGTAGCAGTATCGAGCCAGCTGACCTCCGGTTCTGCCTGCGATTTCTTCGTTTCTCTCCAATCCTTCGTTTCGTCTATCATCACATCGCGTGATGCCATAACCCGTCTTCTCTCTGGGTCATAAACACAGTACACTTTCGACCCAGCATTTTCCTCATACCCTATTAGGATACACCGTACTGACTTTGCATCAAACTTGTGTCTTCTTTCCTTAGGTATGTGTACCCAGGTTGAAGAGCCAAACACCCGAAAGTGTCCAACGTCCGGCCAACTACCAGTCCAATGCTCCATTGGCGATTTGTCTTCATGGCTACGGGATGGAAGTCGGTTATGTATGTGTGCTGCTGTGAGTATCACATGGCCCCAAAATTCCTTTCCGAGCATTGCATCCTGTAACATACACCTTGCTGACTCTACTAGGGTACGATTCATCCGTTCAGCGAGTCCATTTTGTGTTGGGCTGTACGGTGGGCTGACAGTCTGTTTGATTCCACAAGACTTCAGATAGATATCAAGCTCATTACTTCGATATTCCCCTCCCCCATCAGTTCGAAAACTGAGTATCTTTTTTCCGCTTTCTCATTCCGCGCGGACATGGTAGTCTTGGAATATTGTGCGTGCTTCACTCTTATCCTTTAGTAAAGAGACACTGACTCTTCCGCTCCTGTCATCAACAAAGGTGATGAAGTATCTTTCGCCGTTCATCGTAGGGACTTCCATCGGACCGCATATGTCAGAATGTACGACCTGTAAGAGCTCCGTACTCCTGTTTCTTGCTCCACTGACTGATTCCTTATGCTGTCGTCCTATGGCGCATACTTCACACAGGTTTGATTCGTTGGTCAAACCCGAGGAGGTTTCTGCTACCAGGTTCATATTTTGAACCCGCTCCGTAATGTATCCTACTGCTGTCTTGTCCAATAGCCGATGTCCAAGACGCCGATGCCAAGTCTGCAATGATTTGCTCGTATGCTGATTTTTGATGAGTCCTAGATGTGCCGTTCCCTTCAATCCTTCGTCGTTCAATGGCTGCTCCTCATCAAGGTAGTATAGACTATCTTGTCGCTTTCCGATACAGCTGCTAATGCCACTGCGGCTGACTATACAGCTTATCGGATCGAATTGGACCGTATATCCACTGTCTATCATCCGAGACACTGATAACAGGTTTCCTCCCATTTCTGGTACATGCCAGACTTTTGACAACATAACTAACCCACTGGGAGTTTTTAGTGCAACATCGCCATATCCAGTCGCCACCATTTTGGTACCGTTGGCGATCGTAATTTCCTTGGGTGATGGACTTGTTTCGTAGTTGGAAAAGAGGTTCCGGGAGTGGCACAGATGTTGGCTCGCTCCGGAATCAACTATCCATCCTCTTATTTGTCCCGCTTCTGCCTCGTCGGCTATAAAGGTAAACTCCTTTCTCTGATTCCCCTGCATGGAGTTTTGTTTTTCATCTTCAGACTTTTTCTTAAAACAGTCCTTTTTCCAGTGGCCTGACTTTCCACAATAAAAACAGGTGCTGGAGTTTGCACCGGGACTCGTTCCTTGGTTGGAGCTAGTATGATGACCGTACTCCTTGCCGAAAGCTCTGAAACTTGTGGTTTTTCCCTGATGGCCTCTTGCACCACGCCCACGACCAAAGTTCTGAAGGCTACGAGGTTGGCCTCCTTGGAGGTGTCGGTATGCGGTGGTTGTATTTCGCTGGGCTGCAAATGCGGTTTGGACCGATGTCCTGTTGTCTACTCTGCTTCCTATAACCTGTCCAACCTGCCTTCTTGCTGACTCTTGCAATAGTTTTCCGGCGAAGACATCGAATGTTATCTCCTCACTTCGTGATTGAAGTGCCATAATTAGGGGTTCAAATGATGGTGGTAAGCTTAAACTGAGCATTGTTACCAACTCGACATCATCAATTCCTTTTCCTTCACTCGAGATACCCTGGACTTGATTGGCTAACTCGCGGAACTGGTTTAGGTGCTCAGCCATATCATCGGTATCGGACATCTTTAACCCCCAAAGCCGCTGCATCAATACCATTCGGCCACTGGCTCCAATACCTTGGTGAACCTCCATTAGGGCCTCCCAGGCTTGCTTCGCTGTCGTACTATCCTGAATATAAGGTATTTGAGAATCCTTAATATTTAGGGTGATGATGGTGAAAGCTTGGTTATCTTTTGTTGGACTAACATCTTCTTCGGGCAGCTCGACTGCAGAAGCCAGATCTTTCTCCTTGAGGATACGAACCATCTGAAATCTCCACGCATTGTAGTTGCTGCGGCCGGTCGCCATCGATCCGTCGAGTTTTTCGATCGACTGGGTAAGCGAGGTTGTGCTGGTGGTATTGCTACTGGATGGTGTAGTTTCGGCTGCGGTAGTAGACATGTTTGGGATGTATATTTTTCGTTATTAGTGTATCTTATAAGCTCGCCGGGCTCATAACCTTTTATAATTCGCAATTGAACTTGAGTCTTGGAGCGCAGTTGGGAAGCCGTTTCTCTTGTCCGCTTAATTGTCTCGATTCCTTTTTCTTTTCTCCATAGCTAAATCCGCTGCCTTATATACACTGCAGAACCGCCTCCTTTTACTGGATACTCTTGCAGTGTTTTAGACTTCCATCAGTTCATATCCGCTGATCAATCAAACCCCGCTTTTTCCCTCTTTACTCTTGGCTTCTCTCCGCTTCTGGTCCACTCATGTCTTTCAGCCAATCACTAATCCTATATGAACCATGTGCTATATAATTTCCCTACTACTTCCAATCTTTCCCGCTCTACCTTTTCCTGTACCATCTCCTAGAACCTTCTTCCGCTTTCTACAAATCCTCTGATAAGCATGACAAAAGAAATAACAAGGATCCCATGGTCTCCGGACCCAGTTCCGGTATTCCTTTCCATCGCTCCTGGGCATGGTTGGAATAGGTAAGTCAATTGGAGTACCGGTGATTTACAATAGTATTCTCGGAGGAACTAAATGTGATTTGGTTCTCTGGGATAAGGACAATTGGGGAACTATAACTTCTAAAAGGTATGTTGACAATGTTCCTATCCCACTGATCCACCCATTTTGGGAGCGAGAGAGTGAGCATGGTGCTTATCCTCTCTGGCTTATGGAGGATGGAGCTTCTGCTCACCGAGCACATCACACCTGGCGGATCTGGGAGCAATTTGGCATTCCCAAACTGGACTGGCCTCCTGCTTCCCCGGACCTTAATCCAATTGAAACTGTTTGGTTTATCTTAAAGGATAAGCTAAATAAGCGGCATATATGGCCAAGGGGATTGGAAGAGATGGGGCAAGCAATCCGGGAGGAATGGGCTAGGATATCAGAAGTTCATCTTTTAACTTTTATTGATTCAATGCCTGAAAGAATACCGGCCATTATCGCTGCCTCTGGAGGTCATACTTGCTGGTGAACTTGGTTTTTTTTTGTATCTAGTATTATTTTTATAATTTTTAATAAACATTTACCTTAATCCTTGCATATATTTAAGTTGCGCAAATATCTACTTTTTTCTCCCTTTTGTGCTAATTACTTTCACTATTTACAGGGATGAGTTTGTGTCCTTGGCGAAGGACTTTCAGCTCCCGGAACACCCCTGGTGTCCGGTCCGTTCATGCCAGGGACCTGTACTGCTGTGGCGCCTAGTAATTTGGTGGAAAAGATAGGAGGTTGCAAAGGGAGACCAGGGGAGCCCAAGGCTGGAGGCACCGGTTCTCTTTAAGGCGATGTTTGAGCATATCACAAGGCCATCTTCTAGATGGCAAAATTCTATGCTGATACAAGTGACGATACTCTATCCCACATATAACCAGGTTTTATGAACCCGCGCTCCTCGCCTTATGACAACAAGTACACGTGATCATCTAGCCTTGTCACCGGCATACGAGGATCACTCCCCCCCCGCCGAACACCAGGAATCCGATCCCCTGCGTGTGGCCAACGAGGATAACGACAAGAACGGCTATCTATCTGGGGTCTAGGTTCGGTCATAATCAACTACAGTGCTCGAAGGAATCAACTATGAAAGAATTTGATATCAAAAATTATTGCTGCTTGCACCCCCCATCCCTCGAGGGTGGGGACGAAATGTAGGTTGATAGTATAGGGTGAGTCCCAGATTCATTCCACGAAAGTGGTAGAATCATCCCACCCGGATGCAAGGAAAGGTCAAAAATTCTCACCATTTCCCTCTGCGCAATGAGGAACAAATGAATCCACAGTCCACGATGTGGTGTTCTGAAGTCACAAAATTTCAACTATGGTCTTACCACTACGCCATGGGAATGAGTTCTTTTCTTTCGCATGTTGAATCGGCGGAGGCTATCGTGATATCGAAAACGGACAACCGCGCAGAGCAATGAGCGAAACGAGCCGGGGCACGAACCGTGCTACGAGGGCACCAGTCAACAAAACTAACGAAGAAGTGACAGGCGGCGAAACAAAAGGCCAAGATCCCTCACATGAAGCGATCGCACATCTCACAGGGGGGGGGAAAGACTTCACTTCGTCAACCTCTCACTATCGCGTGTTCACACTCTGACTAACTACGGTAAAGACAGGAGTATATATATCAACCACGAAAACGATAAAGTCCTAGCCCGCTAGGTATGTCTCCCACAATACTCGAGAACAGGAACATCTCACAGAAAAAAAACAAACTTCGGCTACCCATATCCTCCTGCGGTCCTTATAGACTTTGCGCTGTCCTTCATGCCGTCCTTCCTTCCGATGCACTGCTCATAGACTCCTACAAATTCCTGCGACCGAATCGTCTTGCCGAAAAAAAAGAAACTACGCGCCCGAGGCCACCGCGCGCCCCCAGACATAGCGCACGCGAAACCTCAGCGCTCCCGAAGACATAGCGCGCCCAAGGCCATAGCACGCCCGAAGCCATAGCGCACGCGAAGGCTCACCGCGCCCGAATATGGTGGGGGACTTCTGTAGCCGGAGTAATTTGCCAATAAATTAGTGCTCAATTTCGAGCCGCAAAGGCGTTTCAACAACCCCTCTGGTGAGAATTATAGCTCTATTAGATGATACAGTAGGAGGTCCTCTACACATTAATAGAGAGAAAATGGAAATAGCACATGTTTTCATGGAGTTATAAGGGTTTAAAACTAGGTGAACTTTTGGGAATGTCCGGAACATGTTAATCTCTGTTAATTTCCTTGGCACAGTTAGTTAATGCATGTTTGCCAAGAGAATAACCTCTATTAAGTCTACTGTCTGGCATATTAACTTGCTATTACTAAGCTCTGATGAATGTCCGCCTGCTCCGGCTACAGACGTCCCCCACCATACAAGTATCTGGCATGAACGGACAGGACACCAGGGGGGTCCGGGGGGCAGAAAGATGTTTGCCGAGGACACTAAATTACCCCTGTAAATAGGTAAAAGGCAGTTAGCACAGAAGTAATCAAAAAGGGGGAAATTTAATCAAAAAGTGAGTATCATCACAGACCATGCCAGTGGCATATTGGCGAGAAGTATCAACACTGTTAAATGTTGTGAATACAAACAAACAGTAAAATTTAAAAAAAAAACATTACTGGTAAGTAAATTTTTCCCAATACAAGCAAATCATGAATGATCACTGTAACGGGGGCTCCCTCAGGCAGATGGCTCCTAAGGATGCGACCGCACCAAACTTCGAATCCCTGGAACACAGCTCTTGCAAAAGTGTAAAGAATAAAAGTAAACGGTAAAACTTAATATCGTTAAGCTCAGGCTTATCTCAATTAAAGTCTCTCGAGAGGATGTTGATTGTGTCGGGGTAGGAGAGTTCTTATATAATCTTTAAGTAGTCAGACTTATACCAAAAACTCCCCCATCAGGTTACCCCGACCAACGTGAGTATGCCCTTCTCCGTAAGGGTTGCCCCGGCACCATTACCATGTCCCCGAAGGGCCGTAGGTGTCAGCGCACTCTAGCAGAAATTTCCCATATGCACATCAGTTCCTGCGAGGTGTTTACCAATACACCTGCCGGAGTGAAAACCTCTGCACATCGGTGTCTCGTCAGTGGCTAACTGTCGAGACCCTTAGGAAAGCTAACTAAATGACTCTCTTCCCATATGCTATGACCTATGCAAGCACTCGTAGACATCAGCTGTCTTCCGGCTAAGCTCTATCTTTCCTGATTGCGAACTTAGGGGGTCTACAACGCTCCCCCCGAGAGCTGTGTCGGTGGCGAGACCCATAGGCGCTACCCATGGTCCCTTACCGTCGGCACACCACTCACCGTGATAAGTCTCATGCTATTAGAGTCTTCAAACAACCCACGAAGAGCCTACGGCAAAGAGGCACGTGTAGGCTTGATTGGTGTAAAACCTTCCCAGATGTCTCCGGCACTACCCGGGACTACTCTGGGGACCCTTCCGGATAGCTCACGCTAACTCCGTCAGTTTTGGTCCGTTTTACTCCGTTCCTTTTGGAGAAGGTACCTGACCTTCTCGCCTTGGCCCCCTTATATATCCTGCGAACAGCTTCCGGTCGGACGGACGGCGACGACGCATACAGTGTTATGGACATGTCTTCATAGAGTCCATTCAACTAGCATAACGGCAACTCCACCCATTTTGGCCCATGACGCCCGGGGCGAACCCTGGGGCCGCAGGTACCTGTTAGGAATAATTCTACCAAGTTGCAGCTTGTTCAGAGCACTATAGCTCCTCCCGTAGTCTTCCGATCAAAGTGCAATCAAGTGCTCGTCGATCCTCATTGGGTAACAAACAATCCTAACATTTCCCGAAATTCTTCCGAGAACATTTCCAACGGAAGGTTGGGTAATACTGTCCCAAAGGTAGGGTAAGTATGTCCATGGTGACACGAAACCAGTCTCCATGGTAGGGTAACGTGACTTCCTTAGGCAGGGTAAACTCACCCGGCCTTCTGACCTATCCATAGGCTAGAGCGGACATTATCACGTTATTACCACTACCTAGGTATACCTATTCCTTAAGTACCTTCTGTTCATTAGAGATTTCTGGACCATCAGATATCTCTTGGATATGCTCCTGCATATCTGCCTTGTCTACCACCTGACCTCTTGGTCCTATGTATGGGCGTAGACGTAGGTTACCATAGCTCTATATCGTAGGGTCGTTACAATCACTCACTCAAGTATACAGAACAATGGAAGCCCAAAAGTGGGAATGGGTGTCATACAAACAGCGTTGTGCAGTTCGAACGTCACGATTTTCAGCTAACTGGACCTACCGACAGATCGCTGAAGAGCAGAAACTAAGTGTTAGTACTGTTCTTGACATCTGTCAAGCACCTTCTACTCCCCAAAAGCCAAAGGGACGACCCTTTTCCCTCGATACTCCCACCCGGCGCCGACTAGTTGCTACAGCAACTATGAATGCTGCAAGTCGAAGAATGCCCGTTACTCAGGTAGCAGCAGCATGCGGTGTCCAAGCATCTGAGAGGACGCTCTGGAAAGCATTCAAGATGGAAGGATATACTCGGAGGGTTGCATGAAAGAAGCCGTTCCGGGATGAACGGAAGCATAGATTACGCTTGGAATTCGCAATAGCTTATCAGCATTGGACCAAGGAGGATTGGCGCCGGGTTATTTGGACCGACGAGTGCTATGTCTGGCTCTCAGGCCATTCAAGTCGGGTTTGGGTAACCCGGCGCCCTGGGGAGGAGTACGATGATGATTGTCTCCTCCCAAAGTTTGCCAAGTGTGATACCATCATGGTATGGGGAGGCATACTAGGAGGAAAGAAATGTGAGCCTGTTCGCTAGGATAAGGATAATTGGGGAACCATAACTTCTAAACGTTATATTGATAATATCCTTATCCTAGTACTACAGCCATTTTGGGCACAAGAGAGTGAGCATACTGCTCATCCTCTCTGGCTCATGGAGGATGGTGCCTCGGCATACTGGACACATCATACTCGGCGGATCCAGGAGCAATATGGTATTCCAAAGCTTAACCGGCTACCCGCTCCCCCGGATCTGAACCTAATTGAAAATGTTTGGTTCCTCTTGAAGGATAAGTTGAATAAGAGGCATCCACGGCCTCGGGGATTGGATGGAATGGGGCAGGCAATAAGGGAGGAGTGAAATCATATTTCAGAGGTTCATCTTTTCACTTTTGTTGATTCAATGCCTGAAAGAATACAGGCCGTTATTACTGCATCTGGGGGCCATACTCGCTGGTGAACTTTGGTGTTTTTAATCTTTTGTATTATTATTTTCATTATTATTTTACTTTTTAATATATATTTACATTAATTCTTTTACAAATTTAAGTTGTGTGAAGAATATTCACCTTGCTTCCCTTTTTGACTACACCTGTACTAACTGCTTTCACTATTTACAGGGGTAATTTAGTGTCCTTGGCAAACATCTTTCAGCCCCCCGGACCCCCCCTGGTGTCCGGTCCGTTCATGCCAGATACTTGTACAGAGCGCAACCGGAGCCATAGCGCGCCCGCAGATAGCACGCCCGAAGCCACAGCGTGCCCGAAGCAACTGCGCGCCTGAAGCCACAGTGCACGCGAAGCCATAGCGCACGTGAAGTCATACCGCGTCCGAAGTCACAGCGCGCCCCGAGAGATAGCGGTCTGCTGGAGATTATATGATCAAATAAACAAACCATCGTGAGAGCATCCCGAGCTACACCTCCAGGTTTCCAACATTTTCAACAACCCTAATAGCCTTCCTCTTGTACAGCGATATCATCGCGTATTCCGCCCGAACAATCTGCTCCAAGTCTCTGCAGTGGGTGAAGGCCGGACACCGGATCCCTATCTGGCGCAGACACAGTAGCCGCAGTGAGGGACGTGATCAGTACAGCAGGGCAGATTAATGAACAGGTTATGGCCACCTTAGTAACCGTTTCTTGGCAGTCTTCAATTAGGACTCCTGGGATGGTAGAGCATACAGGGTTTGAACCAGTGAAGTCTCCGGATGGAGAGATTGGAGCCAAAAGGGCAATATCTGGGAGGGGTGTTTTTCGGTAATTGTTTGGGAAAGGTGGAGGAGAGCCATAATCTTTTACATGCCGAGCGGGGGAGCACACACAGGACATAGTTAGAAATTTTGTTCTTGGGGTGTAGATGCGGTTGGGTTCTTGAGCCATCCCATGGGTGGAGGTTGTACACAGTGGGACCCCAATGCCTGGATATGTTAGTATAGAGAGGGATTCATATAGACACCCACTTGGTGCTGTCTTATACATGTAGAGTTCGTTACGGGGCCTCTGGGGCGTTTTTGGAGGCTGGCCCTATCCCGTCACCCGCCGCACCCCGCCCCGTAATGAACACTATATACATGCGGGGTGTGACACATAAGCGGAGGAGTAAACTTGGATGTCCAGTCCAAGAGGGAAGGATTATTTTTCCCCTATCACAATAAGATTTAAGCTAGCATATGTTAGTTGGGAAGGGATTGGACACTCCTTAGGCGGGAGGCCGTGCGCCTAATAAGAGACTTGGAGTTATTGGACAAAACATGACCTCATGCGAGAGAAATCAATTGCTACACAACCGAATTCTTTCAACAAAAACACGAATGCTTCCCAGAGGCCCTCTAGTGCACAGAGTTAATGGTGTCCATATTCACAGTTTTTTGATTCTGGGGTGGGAACATTCACGGTGACGTGTAAGAAACATGGTCAGAAATACTCGAGTAGTTGTTGTAGTACCCTTTCAGGAAAGGAGGCAGCTTGGTGTTGTCGAATTAGGAAAGATGTCTGTATTTAGTCGCACTCAGTCTCCCCATCTGGGGAGCCTCCGAGTTTACGGGCATGCCGTGGGTCGTCCACCGGCCAATAGAGGTACAGACGCAGGTTCATTGGATATGCATTCCCAAAATGCCACCATGAAGGATGATTTGGTCACTGCTGTGGTGGGATCTCTATACACCGTAGCCAATATATATATGCCTTTAATGAGCTAGGTTAGCTACCTTGGAAGGATTATTCGAAATTCCCGGTGTTGCTAGGGTAGCTCTCTTTATATACCGGGACATATACCAAGCAGTTGTAGTAATGTGTGGTAATTCTGGTGGGTGAGCGGTGCTGTTATGTGGAGGGAGAGATTGCGGACTTACATATTCATACAGTATTCCAAATTGCAATAATTTCGGGTAAGGTGCAAGGTAAGCTAGGTCCGGATAAAGTTCTTGGCTTCTAATTCCCTATTCCCACAATCTCCACATACACCGAACCTCAGGATTGGGCTAGGAAAAGCTCCGGAGAATGGTTAATCTTGTCCTCGTCCCGAATTGCTTGAACCCTTTGGGCGTCGTGGTTCTTATTTTCAGAGATATATCTTGGGCCGATGCTGGAATGAACTCTGGTGATGGGTATCGCAAGTGAGGAGATACTTTCGAGTATTAGGGGTGTTTATCCCGGGCCCGAAAGTGCGGTTTTAAAAGTCAAGCTTTGAGAGGATCTCCGTCTCCTGCTTCAGGGTCGATCTTTATGCAAAAGAAGGTATAGTCCCCGGCCACCTATACCTGTGGCTGAAATTAGATAGAAGAAGCACTGCATACTCCGCTTGGCGATACTACGGGTATACCTGGTAAATATTGCGCAATGAAATACGAAGATGGAAACCATTCACGAAACAGAGACATTCCTCGAGTCAATAGATACGACGTTACACGGCTGTTCTTATTCAATCCTGTTATGTTCTTGTGTATGGTGCCTACGGGTGCTTAACGCTCGAGACCTGTTATTCCACCATCTTTCTGAGCGTGCGCCGCCAGTCCATTCACGTTGGAGGGGTTATGCGGGCTCTGGTCTAGGTTGGCAACCACTCGGAGAGCATGTGATGGACTGGTCCGCACAAAAACGCTGGCTGCACTGACCGCATGTGAATACAACTCATAATTTATATTTCTGTCCTCTACAATTGTCGTGTAGCAGAGGCCGTTGATTTTAGTGTCCTAGGCCTACCCAAGATGAGTACGGCAGGTTCAAAAGTCCATAGTTACCCAGGAAACTGGTTTACGTTAGCATTCTTGCATACCCGACATACAATACGCGTTCATGTATTCCACTAATTGCATTCCTCCCACTCCAAGCCTGCCCTCCCGCTGCTGCTTCCTGATCCACTTTCTCAAGTTGAACCTAAGACCAATTTCTCAACTATTTTAGTCTTTACCCAGTTCTGCGGGGCCGGAAGGATCACACCAACTGAAGAGTTTCCAAAGACACTGTTGAGCGGAAGGCAAATTGTGGGAATAGCAAGGCAGCCCCTGGAGAACCTGATATTGATACTCAAGAGGGATCTAACAAGAACATTCTTCGGAAGCAGGAAATACGATGACGAGGAAGAACAGGAACAGGAGGCGGGGGGGTAGGCAGCCGGGGGGTGGCCGCGGCGGGGGGCCTTCCATGACCGCACCCCCTCCAGCTATAAACGAACCGATACCTGCCACGATCGCAGCCCCTCCAGCTATAAACGAACCGAGACCTGCCTTGCAGCACCCAGCCGATCGCGGTCAGGATCAGATCCTCCCAGTTCAAAACCCCTTGCCCCAACAAAGTACCTATCGTGATGTTATTGACTACACACACGCGGAAGTCATGCGATGGTTAGAGGCGAAGAAGTTTTTTGAAAAATACGGAGACAAGTATGCAGGCACTGTCCGCGCGCTATTTGATGATTGGAGACCCGAAGGTTTCCAAATAATTGAAAATGGCTATGATGTTGATTGGTGCATGCGGTTCCTGACCATGCCGGTAGCGATGGACCTCTCTTCTCTTGTAGTCAACCTGTATCGCACGGCAAGTATGTTTCACCCCGGTTTCGTTCGCTAGATGTTGTACTTAAGCGTCTGTAGGCATCCCTGTCCCTGTTCCTGCCTCTCAAGTTGCGGGGCGGACTATACGTCTCAGCTACGAGGTGGTTGCTGCTGCCTTGCAGAGCCAGGTTAGGCTTTTTCCTTCTCATTCTATGTCATAGACTGATTTGAACTTATTTCCTTAGAACAAACCCACGTGGGATGAGAGTTTGAAAAAACTACTCAAAAACCCTTGGGTTTATGGGGTGGTTTTGGCATTTACGTTGAGTACGAGCATATCGGTAATACCCCAAATTCTGCTGCCTGACATAAAGAAACCCCTGCGCCCCTTAGTCAACTGGGTGATAAGGTTCGCGGGCTGCCTCCTTCTTTGTGTGTCTGGCATTGTTACTTTTTATTACCTTCATCGGCGCAAGGCACGGCGGAGTGCGGATGAAGAGGCCTTTCCTATGTCTGAATAATCCCAGTAATGGGTTTGTATAGGTAACGTGCTCCTTTTCCCATCTCGGTGGTGTCCATAATTGTGTAGCTGTTTGAGTTGAACTAATTCAGGATTCCGGGATAGAGTATAGTATTTGTACCCAGAGTTTTTTCTTGTAAGTAAGTATTGTACTACCTATACATGTACAATACTGGCTGAGAGCCACAGTGTGACTCGTTATTATTGCTGTGTTTCGTTGAGAATATGGAATGTGTTACTATGAACTTAAATTCAACTCCACTCAAGTTCCGTGAATCTCAATCTTGACAAATGAAATGCCGATTCTTGATATGGTGACTTAATGAATAGTACCAGCGCACTGGATATACTGCTATGCACTCCGCCAAGAAACACTGTTCCGAGCCGTCGGGGGGCCCCATAAGGACGGCGAGGATAATGCCAAGAAGACGAGGCGGGACGGGACCACTAGACATGGTCCTGTGTAGGCAAAATTAAGTGGGGGGTTGCCAGGCTAGGCCTGGACCGCTGGGCCCAACACGCCATGCCCTTATCAGTATCGTGAGAGACACTGGACAGCGATTGCTCTGGCGAACCAGGAGAGATGGCCGGAGGGCCCGGATTGCGTGGGGAACTATAGTCGCTATGAGAAGTCAGTAGGATGCAGGAATGGACCATAGGGTGTAGGGATAGATTGCAGGGGGTGGCAGTAGACGGTAGGTATTAGAAATGATGGCAGGGGGTAGGTGAGCAGAGATGAGGGGGACTGCCGGGGATGGCTTATAACTGCCACGGATTCCACACAAGCTATGGGGGGTATATTATGATGTCAGGTAACAGACCGGGTAAACGATATGCGGGCAACAGAAGAAGGTTGAATGGATCATCATGCGATCCGAGTATTAGGCTGGGACACTGATGGGGTAAACGATATGCGTGCAAGAGAAGAAGGCTAAATAAATCACCATGTGATCCGGGTAATAGGGTAGAGGGAACCAATTGGCTCTCCTACAAGCAATATCTCTTCTTTCCAATACTTCTAGAAATCATTCCATTTAGCCATTTTGGCGATATCACAACAAAGCCAAATGACCAAGGCGACAGTGGTTCACTCAGCAGAATGCCTGGGATTCTTCAGAAGAGTTATCAGGGGACGCAATTGACCCTCTTGCATCCGTACATTTAAACGATTGATATAGATATGCTTGCTGCCTTGCCTATCCATACCTGCGGTTTTTGAGTGCTAGTTTGGCAAAGACTTGGAACTGTTTTATTTCTGGAAAATGAACAATTTCTGGCTTATTAGTTTACGCATATGGCACATGATTGGCAGGGATTGCAAAAAGTGAGTGGGATGAAATTATGAACTTGGAGTGTCTGGGCATACTGGTCCACAAATCTAATACAAAAGCTTTTCATGGCCCCACTGGGCCTGATAGGACATCTAGTCCTACGTCCATTTTCCCTAGTCCATCTACGGGCTAGGAAAAGGGCGGATTACAACAAGTGTTTCGTCCGGTCTTACCCCGGGGACGGACGGACTGGAGGGTTTGGAACACTGGCTAGACAAATTGCGTACTATTAGAATCAGTGTTGCCAGCGGCCCAGGGCGCTGGCGGGGCTCCGCGTGGGGCGGACAAGAGCCCTGGAAGTGGCGGGAGGGCCATTCACAGTTCTTCCCTACTGGTGAAAGTGGACGATGGGCGTCTTCAGGTAGGGTCATGGGACCTACGGTGCGAAATAGTGTTGGTATGGAAGGAGACTGCTGGGGACATTGGGATACTGTCAGTCGCTCTTGGGAATTGTTGGGGATTTCTGGGGTCTTCGGGAAAGTGCTGGGGACGGTGGAGACTACAGGGAGACTGCGCGGAGCGACATAGTATACCACAAGAGACCATGAAACGGTTAACGCCTTAGGCCTGACAACGTCAATTTGTTTGTTGGGTTTCCAGCAGTAGGATGGCAGCCCTATGTGGTCCATTCGGCCCTACCAGTCCCGGCGGAGCCAGTCCTAGCACTGCCGAGATGAGGGGCCACCGGATATAGTCTGACCTGTCCTACCCCAAAGACCGACAGGTTGGACACTGGAGAACACTGATTAGAATTCAAACCTGTTATTCACTGGCTACAATTTCTGGGGGTCATTGGATGGACTCCTAAGGCATTAATCTAGGTTACTTCTACTAGGCCTGTACCTTTCTTCCATTATTACGCGCCACTATGAGCCGACATAACCATGGCTAAGCTGGATAACCTGTGTGCTTGTCTTCGGGATGGTTAAATAGCCTAGAGTCAGGCACTGAAGAGATTTCTTACGAGAAACTATTCCTTAGACTATACCAGAAAAAGCGCTATAAACTGGGGCAATAATGATACACCTCACAGAGGCATTGAAGGCACAAAAGAGGACAGATTGATTACAGTAATCCGCGCATAGTTTTATTGATCCTAACTCGGGGCGGACTGGGGTACTCAGCACCTCCTATAATGTTCCAGGAAATATAGATGAATAGGGGAGGCAGCTATTTGAGGACTGCCTGCACTTGCGAGAGGAAGTGCCTGTACAAGTGGAGTGCCGGATACAGGCGTTTCGACTTAGATTGTTACTACAGCCCAGGAGTTTTATTCTAGTCTACACAAGTTTGGATTGGGATTGCAGGGTTCTTGTTTCTCCCCCGGTAAGGTTAATGTAGTTATTTGCAATCACTGCGACCCATGCGTACTACCTAACATGTTGGTGTAACCCGAAATCACGCTAGGAATCAACTGCTCATGGCAGCTGCTAGAGATTGCAAATCACTGGTACTTGGAGCAATAGTCCTATCACGATTACCTGTAGGAATTGCGGGGTAGCGGGGGAGTCCCTGAAGTTAGTACTGGTTTTCTATTTGTAATGAGTATGAGTTTTTCATTTATCAGCAGGATGGAAGGTTCTCGAGTTTCTCTGCAAAGGCCTGTGATGATGTACTAGTAAATCTGTACCGGAGACAAGGAAATATGTAACATGTGGGAATATGAAAGGATATGATTGGCGGACAAAAAAAGGGTAAAAGAAAAGTTGAGAGATTTTCAGGGAAACAAGAAGGCCGGTAAAAGAGGGGTTAGTGGGAGTGTATAAGGAGACCGCAAGCAATTTTCTTTCATTGTCAATGTATATAAGGGTAGATGGTTATGGGAGATGGAACAGCCGAGGCATAGCAGATATTGATACAGAACCGAATACGAAATATTGACAACAGTAAAGATCCAAAAGGTATTCGGATGCCGAATGAGAAACTATCAAGTACGATTCACAATACTGGAGAGCTGAATGTGAGTTAGCAGCTAAAGCTAGTATAAGATTTGATATCATTTGGGTGCTTGCGAGCTGCATACTGGTATGTTTGAAGTGTAACGACCCTACCTTATAGAGCTATGGCAACCAGAGTCTACACCCATACATAAGACCAAGAGGTTATATGGTAGACTAGACGGGCATGCGAGAGTGTATCAGGGGAATATCCAATGGTCTGGGTATCCCGAAGAACAGAAGGTACTTAAGGCATAGGTGTATCTAAGTAGAGGAAGTAATGTGACCAGGTCCACTTCGGACTAAGAATAGGTTGGAAGGCAGGGTGACTTCACTGTATCTAAAGAGGTTACGCTACCCTACCATGGAGGCTAGTTTCATGTCACCATTGAGATACTTACCCTACCTTTGAGACACTATGACCCTACCTTCCAGCGGAAATCTTCTCGAAGAGACTCCGCGAAGTGTTAGGATTGTTTGTTACAGAATAACTATCGATAGGCACTTGCTTGCACACTGATTGGAAGACTACAGGAGGAGCTAGAGTGTTCCAAACATGCTGTAACTTGGCGAGATTATTCCTAACAAGTACCTGCTGCCCCAGGGTTCGCCTTGGGTATCAAGGGCCAAAATAGGGGGGGGGGGGCTGTCTTACTAGTTAAATGGAATCATTGAAGAGATGTCTATAACACTGTATACTTCTCTGCCATCCGTCTGACAGGAAGCTGTTCACAGGATATATAAGGGGGCCAAGGCGAGAAGGTCAAGTACCTTCTCCAGAAAGAACAGAGTACAACGGACCAAAATCAACAGAGTTAGCATGAGCAATTTGGAAGGGTCCACATAGTAGTCCCGGGTAGTGCCGGCAACATCTGAGAAGGTTTTATGCCAATCAAGCCTACATGTGCCCCTTTGCCAGAGGCTCTTCATGGGTTGTTGGAAGACTCTAATAGCATGATACTTATCACAGTGAGTGGTGTGCCGAGGGTAAGGGACCATGGGTAGCACCTAGGGGTCCTGCCACCAACACAGCTCTCAGTAGGAGTGTCAAAGACCCCATAAGTTCGTACTCCGGAAAGATAGAACTTAACTGGAGAACAACTGATGTCTACGGGTCTTTGCATAGATCATAGCATATGGGAAGAGAGTTATTTAGTTAGCTTTCCTAGGAGTCTCGACAGTTAGCCACTGAGGAGATACCCATGCGCAGAGGTTTTCACTCTGGCAGGTGTATTGGTAAACACCTTGCAGGAACTGATGTGCATATGGCAGATTTCTACCAAAGTATACTGACACCTTAGGCCCTCCCAGGATGTGGTAATGGTGCTGGCAACTCTTACGGAGAAGGGTATGCTAATATTGGTCATGACAACCTGATGAAGGAGGTTTGAGTATAAGTCTGACTACTTGAAGCTGATACGAGAACACTTCTGCCCCGACACAATCAACATGCTCTCCAGAAACTTTAATTCAGATAAGCCAGAGCTTAACGATATTAAGTCTTACCATTTACTTTTATTCTTTATACTTTACAAGTGTTATATACGAGAAATTCGAAGTTTAGTGTGGTCACATCCATCGGAACCATCTACCTGTGGGCGCCCCCATTACATTAAGCCTTCCACCATTACTATCAAGTCCCTACTATCCCTACAGTATTATGGCCCTTTTATTAAGAGGGTCGTCTCCTGCACTATGGCAGTACCTACCTTCAATGGTATCTTAACCGTTGCCAGCATTATTGCAAATCACTAGTACTCCACTAGTACTTCATAGCCTAAACCATATCTATTCATTGTAGGTATGTCCGGAGCTTCTGGTGGTAGGCTTATATTGATTTCCTCTTTGTAAGGCTTATGGGTATTCGATTGGTATAAGGGATGGAATATTCTAGAGGTTCTTTACTATCCATGTATAATATAAGATGTTTAGCCAGAGAGGGTTTTTGGAGTATGTGGTTGGAAGAAGGAATGAGATTGGTTGATTAAGGAGAGGAAACCTCAATCACGGGAAAGTGACACAGAACCGGAAAGTGACACACCTGGCAACCAGAGGCAACTATAGCCAAAAAAATAGAATAACATAATCAATTCTGTACAAATTTGGACCAAACAAGCTGATAGTAATTGAGAAAAGATAGGAGAGCTAGCCTATGTCATAATAGTAAAAAAAAAAAAAATCCTCTACTAAAGAATACTATAAAAATAAGAGAAAATGTACTAAGAACTATGAGAAACAAAAGAGAACAAACTAAGGTACAGAAGTATCTAAGACGATTTATAAAATGGATGGAGGTAATCTCCTATTGGTAGAGGTAATGTAGAAACATATTGTTAACCATGGTTAAAGTTTATAAAGTACAGAAATAGTTAAGGAAATAGTTAATAAAACAGTAAAACTAGTAAAATATTAGTAAGAGTCATAGAAGTTCAGAGGGACAGCTTGATTGAAAAAAATAGAAAATATAAGTATGGCTCAAGGTCAATACACTCAGATTATATGCAATGATCAAGATTTATTACATTTAAGTAGTAGCTGGACTGTTTTTATTATATTTTAAATAGATAACATTATAGTAAGTTGTCTTACTAGAAAGTTTATAATAGTTAGTTACCTATGCACTATAAACTCTATGTGTACTATTTGAAGCATTTACCTATATGATACAGAACTAAAAAGAAAATATAGTAGTTATTTTAAACATGCACCTCTCCTGTTAAAGTATTTAGTAATAGTATTTATTGTATTTCAACTTAATTTTATATAGGTGTATATGGTTTTCATTATTGACTTTGAGTTGCTTTACAACTATAGAGTATATGACTAGGAATAGGATAGGAATTAGTGAATTTTCTCTAGTTTAAATTTGAGAGAATTGAGATAAGATTGATCAAGTAGATTAGTTAACTATAGAAATAAGTAAAAGAGTAAAGAAAGTATATAAACCTTAGAGTACCTTACAGTAGCTAAAGTGTTTGGAGCTATGAATTTCTACTGCTATATAACTAGTAGAATGCTTAGTACCGTTAAAAATATTTGAGTTGCTAAATAGTGTATTATCTTTTAGAGTTAGGAGAATTTTGAATTATTACTTAAGTATACCTTCTAGTTTTGAAATAGTAGTAATGAATTAATAACAAATGAAGATTTCTTTCCAAGAAAGATAAACAATCACTATCTAACCATATGTAAGCAATTTGGAGTACATAAGTAATTAAAATTTACAGTAAAGTTTAAAGAACATAATACAAATAGCTCTCATACTAGTTAAAAATATAAAATTCTAATCAATTCAGATATCTTGAGTGCACAGACCTTGGGCTAAACCTATATTTCATGTCTTAGCTATAGAATTGTCTCTATTAGCCGTTGAGACTCATACCAATATTTTACTAGTTTTACTGTTTAATTAACTGTTTCCTCAACTATTTCTGTACTTTATAAACTTCAACCATGGTTACAAATTAGTTTCTATATTACCTCTACCAATAGGAGATTACCTCCATCTATTTTATAAATGGTCTTAGATACTCCTGTACCTTAGTTTGTTCGCTTTTCCATCTCGTAGTTCTTAGTATACTTTCTCTTTTTTTTCAGCTACCCCTCAGTAGAGAATTCTTATTTTTTTTACTATTCTGGCATAGACTAGCTTTCCTATACTTTCTCAATTGTTATCATCCTATTTGGTCCAAATTGGTTGAGAATTGATTGTGTTGTTCCCTTTTTTGACTCTCGTTGCCTATGGTTGCCAGGGGTATCACTTCCCAATTCTGGGTCACTACCCGGTGATTGACGTTAGAGTGAAACTAAGAGAAGCTCAGAGAAGGAGTACAAGGTGGGGCTGAGAAGGCGAGCTAGATTATAAGCAGGAGATAGGATTGCCTGAAAGGGAAAGGAGTCTGGCAGATATCAGCAAGGAAAGTAGAATTTGGGATGTCAGTAATAACAGAAAATCAAAGCAGCTCTTACAAAGCATACAGAAAGCAAACAATCCCATAAAGTTTACAACAATCATGAGAGGCTGAAATCTCACTCCATATTTACCTAACTAAGGTCAGCCACCGTGAAGTATCACAACACCTAGTAGTGACATAGGTCGGTATCTGCCGAAATTTGATGTTCTTGGGACTTATTATTCCACTTTTGCGTCGTGTCACTAATCAATAGGACAACCAAAATAATGACAACAGCGAGGAAGACAGATTGTGATTAGGAGCAGCATATTCAAAGAGTGCTGCTGGCCATCTGAGCTGGAGAGGAGCAGAATGTTCCCTCCACTAGTAAAGCCTATGAGGTCAACTGACAAACCCTTTATCGCCGGCTTGCCGGTACCACTGTGAGCCTAAGCAAGATCCAGGAAGTGCAGCCAAGACTGACACCATCCGAAGAGAGTGCCATAGTTAAATAGTGCTTTAGTCAGGATAATATTGGTTTTCCACCAAGTCTTGACATAGTTCAAGATATCGCTACACACTTGGAATATAAGCGCTGTGGGGAAGTACCAATACCACTGGGAAAAACTGGGTCTCACAATTTCTGAAGTGGCATCCAGGCTTAGCTTTAAAACTGAGTTCCTAGCTAGAGCGCCAGTATGCCTATGCTAATACTCCAGATATTTTAAGGGAGTACTTTGCGAAGCTAGGACACTTGCAGAGGTAGTATGGGTTAGTGGAGAAGAAGATTTTTAACATGGATGAGAAAGGGTTTCTGATAGGATTAGTGGCAAAAGCAAAGGTCTTGCATCGAAGAGCGAGGCGTAATCCACATGTTACCCATAATGGAAAAAGGAAACTAGTCACAGTTATAGAAACTGTCAGAGCAGATAGTACTAGTATCTTGTCACCCTTTATGATCAACAAGGGTGCTGGACATTACATGAGCTAGTAAAAGAATTTGATGGAGAAAGAAAGAGATTATAAGTTCAGCTACTTATCAAAAGGCTGGAAAGATAATCAGTTAGCTCTGGAGTGGCTCCGGAAGGTTCTTCTTCCTGAGGAGGAGGTAAAATGTGGTAATCATCCTCGTCTCCTGATTTTTGATGGACATGGCTCCCATATTACTTTCGAATTTATATCATTATATTTTTCTCATAATGTTTTACATCTCTGTCTTCCCTCTTACCCTTCTTACTTGCTTGAGCCTCTAGATATTGGACTATTCACTCTCTATCTACACTTCTATGGTCTTGCTGTAGATAAATATATCCGCTGTAGTTAAAATATTGTGGGCATTGCAAAATATATCTTTATTCCTTTTTTAACTCAGGCCAGTCTCTCAACCTTCCCTCCCTACAATGTCTGTCCAGCCTTTACAGCTACTGGGATCTATCCTCTTAATCTATAATGTGTACTTGACAAGCTTCTCCTGAAAGTCCCACAATGATGTGATACATTAGGTATTATTAAAGCCCTATCTGGAACCCGCGAGATTCGATACAAGGTACATACAGCTGGGCAATTACTCGAAACGATGACCCTAAACAATACTCATTCTATGGTCAACTGGGTAAATGACCTCATGAATTTATTGGGGCATCAATTGGAGGAGGAGATTGCATCCAAGGAACTTTGAGAGGACCTTAGTCTGAAACTTCAAAGTGGAGATAAGCTCTACAATGAAACTGATCGGCAGAAGCTCACTGATGCCTGGATATTACATCGTGAGTCACTTATGAGACTTTGCGCTGCCCGTTTTCAGAAGAATGAAAAAAGAAAAAAAAAAAACAGTCTCATGTAGCATGTTAAAGTAC
>LN891010.1:0-38734 GCA_900010015.1 Tuber aestivum | reverse complement strand
TTTTAACTGTACTTATGAGGGGATGAAAGAGCTCTCCAATCTCAGAAAAAGCAATATTTTACTTCCTTGGAGCAAAAATTTGCCTTCTCTCAAACTCTGTAAGGTAGCCTGTCTTTTTGAGAGGCATGGTTGTTGAGGAGTGGTTGATTAAGGAGGTGGGGTTTTTGAGGTGTTGTCTGGTAACCACCAATTGGACGATCCCTTTTGTCCTAGTACTTTAGGTAAAAAAGAAGGGAACTCCTGTTAGTAAATGGAAACCAGGCCCCAAAGCCAAGCAAAAACAATCACCAACCGTATCTACACTTCCTACCTGCATTTTTCTTTCACCCCACATCCGTAGCCTACAGGCTAATATCATTACCATTTCAGCCACTCCACATATCATCTTGATTGATTCTGAGGATGTTTCTGTGGCAGAGAGCAAGGCTGAAGATATCAGTGATTCGGAGTAGTCTTCTATCATTGTTTTAGCACCCCCAACCCTTCTCCCCCCACTCGGCACACCTTCTTCCTCCAGCCAACTGGTTCCCCCACCCGTGCTGCATATGAATCTATGCTCTAATGGATCTAATATTACCTAGAAACCTTTTCTCATATGGTTAGTACTCCCTCCCTTCCCTCCCCAGCTTCTGCAATCTTATCCAAGACCTAACCTTTATATTCTAGAATATTCATGCTTCCTTTTCTGGTGGATTTTCTTTTGTTCTCTGGCTCTCATTTTGTTTAATTTTTATTTCAATAGTGTCAAAAGACGGATTGGGGGGGGGTGTCCCACTTGGGTGTTGTCATTGATGGCGTAATCTGAGACTGTGTCATATCATGGTCTTGTGTCACTTCCCAGTGGGTGACGTTAGCCGTTAGGTGTAGTCTACCCCACCATCCTACCACGAATCAATTTTTTTTACATGGCACGCCATGAGAGCTTTGAACTCCCAAATACCGGCTTCCTCTCCGTTTCCACAATTTCTGACCGGTTAAAACCTTAAACCTAATTATCCTCCAAGCACAACCTATTGTAAATCGCCTGGTCTCAGGGTGATAGCCATATGACTATGCCATGTTTGGATTAATGGATGTTGGCGAAGCCTTCGAACATAGTATTGATGTCCTATTTGTAATGCTCACGAGTTTGTTATTTTCCAAGAGGGGTAGAAGGTTCCGAAGCTTCTTGAGTCCACATACCGTATCATAGAGAAGGCCTGGGAGGAAGGAAAAATGTACTGCGCGACGAGGTAAACGGGAAGGGTATTAGTTAAGGAAAGCGGGGTAAAAAGAAGATCTGTGAAGCACAAAGAGATAGCAGGAAGAGGGCTAAGAGTGGGGCTGCTGGGATCGTGTTTGCAGGCCTCGAGGAATTATCTTTTGTTGTCAGAGTGTATAAAGGCATAAGGTTACAGAGATGGAAGAGGTTGCGACAAACAAGATTATAGAATACAGAATACGAAACATCCCTGCAGGTGGGACCGAGAACGAGAAGCTTCGGTTGCGCCCAAAACGCAGACTATAGGATACAAATTACAGCACAACCTACAATGACTCCTTGCAAGCGAAAGACTATCTCCCCCTCTTCCACTGGCCTTCCTTCTATTGCATTCACACAATAATCTAAATCTATCAAGGCCCCACCCCAAAAGAAATACCAGGAGGGTTTCAATAAATGCGTTGTAGTTACCTATGGGGGTGATGAAAAATGTGGCATTGAAGGTGGGCGCAAAGATAGCAGGGCTGAGTGGCACTGCTGGTATGGCGATTGGGGGTATGACAGGTCCCGGGGATATTGGCGATGAATCAATGTTTGAGGTTGAGGATGTTGCCACACTGCCTCTGGACCTACTTCTATTTTTGACAGTCTATTACCTGGGATTTTCGAAGGTTGGAAATTGTGTAAACACTGCTGGCACTGTCCGTTGCGGCACAACTCTCGGTTCAAGGTGCCGCAAAAACGCGCGATAAAGGTTCCAGGAAATAGACGGTTAGGTAAATGGGCCCCCGGTATGTTGGATCTTGCTGACCGGTATTCGCAATTGTATTAACTGACCAAACTAAATCTATAGTGGGATGACCGGCTGGCTGAGAGAGTGGACCCCACGCGATAGAACGGTACATCCCGTGCTAGCACATTTCAATGGTCTCTGCTGAGCATGGAAGTTTGTATAGATGGTATCGGTAAGTTACTTGTACTAGTACTTCTGGCTCCAGTGGTTTGAGTATGTCGTTGATATTCATTTTAGCTTCTTCAACCGTTTTCTCTTTCCTAACGATCAGGAATAACGGATCGCCAAGCGGTGTTGGGGTTGGTTGAACGGCGATAGAACCCCAAAGTTGGTATATTTCGCTACAAGCGGGGTGTTCAGCTAGCCAGGGTAAGTTGCCCGGACTGGGTAGTTTTCTGTGAAAGTTACCCAATCAATGGCGAATATTGCTCAATTCATCCCCTTATCCCTGAGGGCTGAGCACCCCCTTCCTAGTAAAATATACAAAGCTTGCCTCCGTGGGGTGAGTTACCTCATCCCTCGCTAATGACTAGACGATTTCCTAGGTGCTAGGCGCACCAAATTTCACTCTTTCGGACCAGCGTGAACTCGCGGTTAACCAAAAAATGCGGTCTAGGTCTCGCTTTGCTCTATGCCGCCAGCTGTATTGCCACCTGTTCTCCGATCTGCTTTCCACCAACCGTCGGTATGATATGCTTTGATAATGATGATATGGGTCCCATTATACAGAGGTCACGAGGGACTTTTTAATGCTAGCTGTTGACTAGCCTTGAGCTAATATCTGCGTATGGTTAAGCTGTGGGACGGATACATCGATATTGCGAGTCAGATAGGCAAAAATATCAGTCCCACTGTGCTGAACTCTAATTTGTGGGCCATCGGGATTTTGCAGATATTACCCCCTTAGTCGTAACAGAATGTTCATGGCAGTTGCACCTGACTGACGCATGTGACTCGGATTTTGAAACATTATTCTAGAAGTATATAACTTAGCCTGTATGGGCCGTATTGTGTACCTTGTATATGCTATGAAGTCTTGATTGCTACCAGGCATTTAATCACATCATCTATTGGCTCTCTTACCCCGGGGCTGCGCTTCAAACCATACAAACTATAGCACCGGACACCCCAGAAATACCCAATAACTGTGGCCCCCGCTAGCCCCGAGGCAGCTACCATCCTTCTATCTGCTTTCACTTTGACCAAGCCCAGCTTACCAGTAAAATATTTTCTATTTGTGAAGCTGCTAGTTGCCCCCTCCCGGTAAGAGTTATTTTGTTAAATATTTCACCAGTTCTCGCAGGTCGTCTATTCTAAACTAGCATCCGGCAATGGACGATAAATCAAAGCTCCGACTGCCTACTGGCATCGGTGGACGGACACCTGGAAATTTCAAATCACTTTTACCTGCCTTTACGGTATGTGGCTATGTACTTCCTGGGTTAGGTTGAACACATCCAGGAAGGGCTGATGAACTGTACTAGAAACTGATTTCATTTGCGCTTACTGGTAAATAGTGTTCGGCGTCAGGTTTGGAACATGATACATCTGGGTAAACAATTCCTTCCATATGTCTCCTGCAAATGGGGAAGCACTAATCATGGTGTTAGGTGTCACCCAAGCCATAGCCAGCTCAGCTCTCTATGCCTGTCGCACAAGTGCATGGATTCAAAGATGACTTCACGGTCATCCCAGCCATCACAAGACAAACGGGAGACGTACGAGCAGGTTCTGCATTTTAGTCCTGAAGAGACTTCAGCCTGGCTAGATCGAACAAGGTTTTATCTATTCGATGACCCGTATTCCAGATCCATTGCCTGCAATGTGCCAGCCTCAAACAACTTGTCCGGCGCTCAACTCGTTGCCAATGCCTATGATCCGGACTGGTGCGACAATTTCTGGGCACCACCAGCTTCTGTATTTATCAAAATACTTATTCTTAGGCTGTATTATGCATCTGGTACTCATAGGCTTTAAGTTCAGGTATGAGGACAAGACTTGTATTAATTACATTTTAGGTATCCCAGTACCATCGCGTGTTCCAGAGTCTCCTCCGGTATTTCCCTACGATAGGTACAAGCCGGCAAGTAGGGCGGCACGGAGAAGGTACTATCCTCTATTATTTTTATGTGCTTAATTCAAGGCCTGTTTATGCTGACTGAATACTGGCCCTCCTTGTTATGACAAAAAGAAAACAAGTCACAGCTCAATCAGATATCAGTACGTATTAGTAGCCTAAGCTCAGCTTCTTGCCTTGACCATGTTTGCCTGACCGGATCGTTGCGTACGGGCGGTATCTGTAATCGGGAAGCTCGGGGCTGAATTTGGGGCTTGACCCTGTACAGGGTGGGTGCGGTCGGCGCGTGGTGGTTGTCGGGGTTGGGCTCCAGGAAGTCTGTTGTGGTTGGTCATGGGAGGCCCATGGAGGATGCTGGAAGGACAAAGTTGTTTGTGGGAGTCATGGGAGTCCGTTTCAGTATCCGCAAGTATCTTAGATTTGTCTGAAGGTTGGAAGCGGATTTTACAGATATGTATTTCCTTTGTTATCACGGAAGTGGATAGGGGAATTTGGATGTGTGTGGAATTAATGAGATGAGCGCAGCCATCGATGGAGGGATCGGGTTGCATTGATTACTTTTTTTCTTATACAGCTGTCATCATCGGTTGGTTGGGGGAGGAACACAGAACAACGTACGCACCATCCCCAGCTGTGGCGCTACAGCCGATCTCTATCCTATTCCGTTCCTTCACCACTGCGTATTTTGATAGTAACTTCCATTGCAACATTTCTGATAGTAACTTTCCATTGTAACATTCAAGGTACTAGTTGTGGTAAAAGAATTTGGGATCCCGGTTTGAACATGCGTGTGAATTCAGTGCACTGTGGTTGAAATTTCTGAGAAAGCGGGAGAAGTCTCCAACGGCAGTTGGGGGCAAAAGGATAGGGACCATTGTGGGCAGGAGTGGTTGTGTTGTTAACTGATGGCGATTGTGAAGACTGAAAGTAGGAGTGGAAGAAATAAAGATATAGGATTGATAGTTTTAGATACGAGTACACTGTATCTCTGTTGCTTGTCTCCTTTATCTATGGAATAAGGAAAGACTTTATATAGACAAATCATCTACCCTCCAGATACAGTGTTCCCACCTCTGTAAGAAAGAAAACAAGGGAAATGCCAAACACCCTTGGATCCTCCGGGAATCCCGCCAGTGGGTTCGAGCCAACTCAAGAATTCGGGTACCTTTGCTCATACCTGATACCAACAATTCCGCTCCCTTGCTGTATGCAAACCTGTTTCTTATATCGCATGGCACCAGCCATATAGAGTGATTATGCAAGATACATCTATTCCCTTGACAGCTGAGAAATCAATGACAAATAGAGAAAGAGAGACGGATGCGACGACCGCAATGAGAGGTGCAACTTCGTTGAGGCCCGGCAGTAGCTCGCCCACAGAGCAGGACCCGCCACTTTATTTGGCGATCAGGCCGCTCGAGAGTGGAAAGGCTTGGGGGGCTGAGTAGCGATGGCTTGCGATGAGGATTCCGAGTGGGGCACTTGACGACGATAAGGTGGCTTCTGGCAATCTGCTCCCTGTACTGATTTAGCTGAGGGGTGGGGATGGCCTCCGCCTGATATCAGATAAGCTTGAGTGTGATCCTGGTCACGCCGGTTCAACTAATCATGGCCGGAACAACTACGGACGCACATGGAACGCCCACAAGGGACATTTTGACCTAGGGGATTGCCCCAACTGGTGGATAGCCTGTTTCCGGAGCCAGCTTTGGGGGAGCGTGGGAAGCTCTCCCGGTTAGAGGACGGTCAGGTATCATGGGGTCGTGGAGATCTCAATATATATAGAGGCAGTGTGTTATGTGTCAGAACGAGTGGAATCGACAAAGCGTACACTATGCTAGGTGATTGAAGTGTTGGGACGAACTGTATCCTTTGTTTACGGAATGGGGGGCTCAATTGGTGTCGGAGGCAGTTTGAATGATTGTCGAAGGTAGTGTTGTTCACGAGCCGGCTTGAGTCTAACGTGGCCACGATCCCTCTACTCGCTGCCATTATCACTCAAATCAACCAAAAATTGTATATAGCAACTTGAAAACCAATACAACTAGCCAAATGACCTTCCCACTATCCACGAGTCCAATTCCTGACTCCAGTCGGCTCGGGGACCCCTGTTCGAGCCGGCTCGCGCCTAGTGACCACCTAGGCTCGAGTTCACTTGGCTCGAGGCCCTCCAGGCTCGAAGGGCTCCAGCCCGGCTCGGCTCGTGCACAACACTAGTGGAAGGGGATATTGGGTGGATTGGTTGCACGATGGACCGGAAGCTGGGACCCGGTTGACTCAGGTGAGCGCCGGTAAGCCCCTGGTCTCTGGAACCTTTTATTTTTTTAGATTTATATTTCGGTGGAGTGGGTGCGAGATGGGTCAGCTGGTGGTAGTTTTACTTGGGTTCAGGTAGACATGTACCAGCTCGGTTGTTCTGGGATAATATGTTTGATTGCAAATGTTGGGGCCGGTGAGCTGGAACACTCCTGATGAAAGCCGGGTGGTGGTATATTGAATATAGGTATGATGGTCGTCATTGAGTCAGGAAATCAGCGGAGTCCAGTCTCACAGAGAGATAATTCTCATGGCCAATGTGAAGAGATTGAGAGAATAGGTATGAGCTAGTTGATCTTATCCATATCTATCAGATGGCAATCAGAAAAGTAGTCAAACTTGAGTTCAACCAAGGGCAGAAAACTAGCCAGATCTGCAATTACTCCCTTAACGGTGGGAATGCTGCTTAGCTTCTCTGGCTTCCTGCGTCTTGACTGTGACAAGGCACGAGAGTGGTTTTGCAATTATTCTCGTAGTGCATCTACCCGATGGTCATATCGGTCCTTCTTCTCATAATTCCAGCCGTCGCGACGCAGTCCTAAAAAGGGTGTGACATCAGGCAGAAAATCGGTGTCATCATCAGAACTGTCATCAGGGTCGGAATCACCCAGATCCCCTCTGCTAGCCCCAAAGAATCCACCACCGGGAGGTAGATTACCACCTCCACTGCCTCCAGTATTTCCACCAAATGTTGCCGTTGGTCTCTCATAACCAGCAAAATGCTCGCCTTGACCACCATGGTTCGCGTCATCCAGAGAACCACCTGCTGATGGTACTTGTGATGCTGCTGAGCCTGTCAGCTGGTTACTCCCCGATAGTATCGGGTTTGCTGCAGCTTGCAACACCTTTAACCATTCGACACATGCCGGACAGGTCTCTGGGTGAATTGGAGGTCCTACGTATTCCTTCCTTCCACCATACCCACATGAGAGTTATTCCTTCCCCTTATCCTTGCGGGACTTGAACGTAGGCGGATGACAGATGCGATCGCGTCTTCCCCCCGAGCCTGGACATGTGGGATAACACCATTGTCCGTGAGCGATAGGATTTGACGATGGTCCAAAACCAGAAAATCACAAAAATCCTGCAATACTTGAAGGGTTAACCGGTGTCGTTTGCATATGCATTGATGGCCGGTTGGTCTGGTTAGAAGTAGCCATGACAGGGACAGGTGTGCCTTGTGTGGCTGTGGGAGGACGAGGGGGTGCATGCCTCAGTTGGAATCGTTGCACGGTATTCTCAATCTGTTCTGCAAGGCTTGAACCTGGGTGCATTGCTAGCCATGTGGGCGGGATGTGAGTCCCACCAGTGTCGGAGCGGACCCGCAAGGCATCGCCTGAGGAGCGGGGACAGTAGGCTTTGGTAACGGCAATGGAGCTGGCGTTACCGTAATGGAGAGAGTGGGTAACCATATTGGTCGATTACTAGTTTGACAAGGTAACCAAGGTGATGTTTTTTGTCGGATTCCGGTGATTGGACTTGCCGAATGACTTTGTGCCACTGATGTGGAAAGCGATCGTGAGGACACTAGGACAAACAACAAAGGTAATTCACTTCCTTCTGTCGTCTTCGGACTTTCTAAGATCCGTAATCCCAACGGACTTAATTCTGGACGCCATTGCTCATCCTGAGTACATAGCGTCAGTTGCTGAGAATAGTTGTCAGGCTTATCTATCACTAGGGGCAACGTGGGAGGTGCCTCTGTCTTCAAGACATTATTGTCTTTATCAATCTGGTATCCCTTCTTCCAAGCCTGCTCCAACGCATCCATCCGAATCTTCATAGTAAATTGAGTGTTCAATAATGCCACAAATGCCTCCCGCTGCCTTTTCATCCATTTCACTGAACTTTCAACAATCTGTGTCCTAAATTGTCTCTGGGTCTTCTTATTCCAATATAACAACTCCTTTTTTGCACTGTTCACCTCACGGGCCACTTCTCGTAGGATATATGGTTCAACATAATCACGAGAAAATTCGGCGACTGAGATCATAGGAGGTCCCAGAATTTCCTTTCCTTCTTCATCCTTGTAAGTGAAGCCCTTAGAGACTTCATTCGCGAAGGGAATATCATTCATAAATGATTATGGGGCTAGGCCGGTATCCAGAAGGATTAACTCACAACATTGTTCTGGGAGGTCTATGGGGACTGCATCGAGAACTATTTTTGCACTGGCTCCACCAATTCCTCGGGTGTCAGCTATAACCGAACCCCTGAACAGGGCAGCTTCTCATAGGTTGTCATCAAGCTCAAAACTGCTCTCAGAACTTGAGGTTTCCTCTTCTATTGTGACTGCTGAGGAAGCCATGATGAATTAATGTGGGTTCAAATCAAGTAAATCGAAAGGAGAGTTAAGCGAGAAGTTTGCTTACCCAGATACTGGAACGGGGGCTCCCTCAGGTAGATGTTTCCTAAGGATACGACCGCTCAAACTTCGAATCTGTCGAACACAACTCTGGTAAAGTGTACAGAATAAAGTAAAGAGTAAAACTTAATATCGTTAAGCTCTGGCTTATCTCAATTAAAGTCTCTTGAGAGGATGTTGATGGTGTCGGGGCAGGAGAGCTCTTGTGTAAGCTTCAAGTAGTCAGACTTATACCAAAACTCCCCCATCAGGTCACCCTCACCAACATGAGCATGCCCTTCTCCGTAAAGGTTGCTAGCACCATTACTGCATCCTCGAAGGGCTTAAGGTATCAGCGCACTCTAGCAGAAATTTCCTATTTGCACATTAGTTCCTACGAGGTCTTTACCAGTATATCTGCCAGAGTGAAAACCTCTGCACATCGGTGTCTCATTAGTGGCTAACTGTCAAGACTCCTAGGAAAGCTGACTAAATAACTCTCTTCCCATGTGCTATGATCTCTGCAAGCACCCACAGACATCAGGTATCCTGCGGTTAAGTTCTATCTTTCTTGATTGCGAACTTACGGGGTCTCCGATGCTCTGACGGTGAGCTGTGTCTGTGGCGGGACCCGTGGGCGCTACCCATGGTCCCTCACCCGCGGCACACCACTCACCACGATAAGTATCATGCTGTTGGACTCTTCCAACAACCCAACAAGAGCCTACGGTAAAGGGGCACATGTAGGCATGATTGGTGTAAAACCTTCCCAGAGGTCCCCAGCACTACCCGCGACTACTCTGGGGACCCTTCCAGATAGTTTACGCTAACTCTGTTGGTTTTGGTCCATTTTACTTCGTTCCTTTTGGAGAAGGTACCTGACCTTCTCACCTTGGCCCCCTTATATCTCCTGCGAACAGCCTCCAGTCACCCGGACGGCTGCGACGTATACAGTGTTATAAACATGTCTTCAACGATTCCAGTTCACTAGTAAGACGACAACTCCACCCAGTTTGGCCCATGATGCCCCCGGCAAACCCTGGGGCCGCAGGTACCTGTTAGCAATAATCCTGTCAAGTTCCTACATGTTCAGAGCACTCTAGCTCATCCTGTAGTCTTCCAATCAGTGTGTAAGCAAGTGCACATCTATTGTCATTGCGTAAAAAACAATCCTAACATTTCGCATAATCTCTCCGAGAACATTTCCGACAGAACGTAGGATAATTGTGTCCCAAAGGCAGCGTAAGCATGTCCATGGTAATATGAAACTAGTCGCCATGGCAGGATAACATGACTTGCTTTGCCAGGATAAACTCACCTAGCCTTTCAACCTATCGTTAGGGTGCAGTAGACATAGTCACCTGGCTTCCACTACTTACGTACACCAATTCCTTAAGTACCTTCTGTTCTTCGAGATACCCACACTATTGGATAGCCCTCGGACATGCCCTTGCATACCTGCCTAGTCTACCATATAACCTCTTGGTCTTATGTATGGGCGTAGACTTATGTTGCCATAGCTCTATAACCTAGGGTCATTATACCGAATTCAGATAAAATTTGCAGGGTACTTTCTCGCCAGCTGTGGTAGCATTCCACTCGAATATCATGGTCAATGCCCTAGCATTCTAATTTCGAGCATCTAAGCTTGAGGACAGGTCTTAGATATTAAAGAAATCTTGAATTGATATTAACTTCATACTTTAGAGACCATTCCCAATGAGAATGAACTGGAGATGATAGTTTCTAGTCAGGTCTCCTAGCTCACTCTTGGTATAGGAATTGAATTAGTTCAAAATTGCAAGTTCTAGTGCCTGAGAATGAGTAAAGGACTAGGCTATCAAATTAAGAATAGATAGATGTTAACCTTCCTGTTTTGTCACCTTTACTGATTGGAATAAAACTTCCAGGGTCATTTCTAGTCAGATCTAGTAGTGCTCTCCCAGAAGATGAAGTGAAATAGAGTGGAATTAGAATTTTGCAGCACTACAAATGAGAATAGAATTTAGACACTAAATCGATATTAACTGGATATTAACTCTGTATTTTTGAGACCTTCTCCCATTGGGATGAAACTTCTAGGGGAGTTTCTAGTCAGGTCTAATAACGTTCTCCAAGAATATAAAGTGAAATAACCTAGAATTGTAATTTCTAAGGACTATGAATGAGGAAACAACTTGGATATCACATTGATACTAAATGGATAGTAATTATACATTTTTGAGAGCTTCCAAATGAGGACGAAACTTTGTGGATTGTTTCTAGTCAGGGCTAGTAGCGTTCCCCCAGAATATGATGTGAAATGGAACTGAATTGCAATATCTAGGGACTAAGAATGAGGACAGAACTTAGATATTAAATGGATATTAAATGGATATTATCTTTGCCTCTTGAGACCTTTCACAATTGGGATGAAACTTACAGGGTAGTTGTTCAAATGTGTCAGTAAGGCACTATCTTAAAAACTCTGTATGAATATCTGAAATAGTAGAAACAGTATATAGTGGCTATGCTAAGCGAGGAGGAGTTCTTGGTATGAAGGTAGATATTGGTAGTTGTTCCTATCCTCAATTCTCTAAACCAAGATGGGTGGTAACTCTTATTTATCCAGGTGTACATGCTTTATGTAACTAAGAGGAAATATAAGTGAAAACATAAGTATTAAGGTGTTTGACTGTAATGTAAGTAGACAAAACATAGGTGGGAACGTGTTTGACTAAAAGGAGCTACCAAGGAAATCCCATAAAATATGGGTATATCTGAAGTTGTGTGAGCACATAAAAGGTAAGAAATAAACCTGAACACCAGATAACAGATCACACTATAACCCTCTAATCGTATCTTGAAATATCAAATGAAATATTTATAAGACATACTTCTGCTATAGTAATGTTCATATCCTAGAAATAATACTAAGTAGAGGAATATACAAGGTTATCAGGGAGAATATAAATATAAAATGAATTGGAAAATTCAACAGTAGTTTCTAGGTAGGTCAAGTAGAGTTTCAAAGGGATATGAAGTGAACTAGACTAGAATTGCGATTTCTAGGAACTAAGAATGAGGAATGAACTTGGATATCAAATGGATATTAAATAGATATTAACATCACATTTTTGAGATTCTAGTGAAATAGAAGGAAACATACAGGGTAGGCTCTGGGTCGGTCAAGTAGCATTCCCCCAGATTATGAAGTGAAATGGACCATAATTGCAATTTCTGAAGACTGAGAATGAGCAATAAACTTGGATATCAAACTGATATTAAATTGATACGAACTGTGCATTTTTGAGAGCCTTCCCAATTGGGATGAAGCATGTGTAACGGGCAGGGTCTGAGGGTCGGGTAGCCCAAGGCACACCATGATCAGGGCAGGCAGGAGTCTGGAGGCGAGGCCTAGGTGCGGAGGTACAACCTAAGCGAGTTGTACGAGATTCGGGGTTCAGGGACTCAGGGTCAGGGTTCAGGGGTTCCAGAGGACGCGAGATAGAAGAGAGTGTAATTCCTAGGTACAGGTGTCTGAAGGAGATTACCAGATTGCGTAAAGAACATAAAATATAAGGGGGCGCACCCCCTTATATAGATAGGAAATCCTTCGCGATCACTAATACAAAAGAAAGTCCTTGGCATCGCGCGCAGCCGCGATCCTTCCATCAAGTTCCGCCAGGTTCCGTAGCGCGGCAACCAACCCCAATCATAGTACAAAGGAAATCCTACTAAGCAACCAAAGAAACATAACCCATATATGCAACTAAAAACCCAATACTCCGTACCCATACAGGGTCGGGTGGCTGTGACACTAGCTCCCCTCTCCGACGCCGAAGTCCCTTAAGTCGCGTTACTCCGGCAAAGGTCCTGGCTTCTGGGGGTAGCGCTCGTGGAAACGTTTCAAGGCCTGGAGTCCATTGACAGACTCTGCCGGCTCCCAGGTGGCTTCAGGGTATCCCTTCCCGCAAATGAGGTACCGCAGGTGGTTCCTAACGACCCTGGCATCTAGGACCTCCTCTACTTGCCATTCCTGTTCTCCGTCAACTTCTACCGGTGGCGGGGAGGTATGGCTCGGCCAGGAAGAGGGTCCTGGGAGGCAAGGTCAAGGAGGGAGACATGGAACACGGTACGGATCCTCATAGACACGGGGAGGTCCAACCGGTAAGCATGGGTACCGATCTGGGCGAGGATAGGGTAAGGGCCGAAGTGCTTGTTGTCTAGTTTCAGGGAGGGTCGTTTGGTGCGGATGTTCTTGGAATTTAGCCAGACCAGGTCTCCTACCTGGAAGTGAGGGGCAGGGAGCCTCCCTTTGTCGACATACTCCTGTTGTCGATCCTGGGCGAATGCCATCTCAGTCCTTAAGTGGTCATGGATGTCTTTGCTATGTTCCACGAACGTTCCTGCCGTGGGCTCGTCCGTGTTCGCATCGGGGGAGTCTAAGAAGTCCATACGGGAGTCATAGCCATGGTTGGCGAAGAAGGGGAATACAACAGTAGACTCAGAGGCATGGTTGTTGGCTGCGAACTCTGCCATGGGGAGCCAGAGGGACCAATCGTCCTACTGGTAATTCACGAAGGCTCTCAAGTAGTGTTCCAGGATAGCGTTGACATGTTCTATTTGACCGTCGGTTTGGGGGTGGAAAGCTGTTGACATCTTTCTCTCCACCTGTAGCCTTTCACACACAGTCCTCCAGAAGTCGGCCATGAACTGGGTGCCTCGGTCAGAGGTGATGGTCTTCGGGAGGCCGTCGTGTTTCCATATGTGTTGGAGGTACAGGTCGGCAAGCGTGGAGGCATCGATGGTGGTGCGGCAGGCGATGAGGTGGCGCATTTTGGACATTCGCGCTACCACTACTAGGATAGCATCATTCCCTTGACTCCAGGGGAGGCCGGTGACAAAGTCCATGGAAATGTGTTCCCATGGGCGGGCGGGTATCGGCAGAGGGCGTAGGGTGCTGAAGGGGGCGTGCCGGGAGGTACGACTTCGTTGACATATATGGCAGTTAGCCACGAAGCGGCCTATGTCCCGTCTCATGCCAGGCCAAACGTAGCGTCTGGACATGAGCTCGTGAGTCTTGGCGCGTCCCGGGTGTCCAGCGGAAGGCCCATCATGGGAGTCCTGTATCAGTCGCAAGCGTAGTTCATCATGTTGGGGGACATAGATCCGGTTACGGTAGAGTAGCCGATCCCCGTCACGTTTGAACTGGTTAAGGGACAGGAGGCGGGAGTCTCTATCGCCATTATCGAGGGCACGGAGAACCTGGATTGGGATCGTATCAGCCTTACTAGCCTCTTTCCAGAGATCTGCAATAGGGGACGCTCCAGTAGTGAGCGTAATGTTCGCCAACAAACTCAGAGGTTGAGACTTTAACACCACTTGGGTTCGATGGTTCCTTCGTTCTTCCACTTCTTCTGGGGTCTCGGCCTTCATACAGGTCAAGGCATCAGCTTTGCCATTCAACTTTCCTGGTTGGTACTCGATCTGATAGTTGAACTGGGAGAGGAATTCGGACCAGCGGGCTTGACGGTTGTTCAACACTCTCTTGGTGGTGAAGTGCTTGAGGTTGAGGTGGTCAGTTAGGATGGTCACCTGCCTTCCTAGGAGGTAGCAGCGCCATTCCTCAAACTCTCGGACGACAGCCATGAGTTCCTTGTCGTAGATGTCATAGTTGCACTCAGCAGGACTGTGTTTGCGGGAGTAGAATGCAACAGGATGGAGGCGTCCACTATCATCCTTTTGGGACATGACACCAGCGGAGACGAAGTCAGAAGCGTCAGTTTCTATGATCAGTTCCTTGTGGAAATCGAAGTGGGCCAGGACAGGAGCCAAGGTGAAAGCTTTCTTTAGTTTTTCGAAGGCCCGTTGACACTCGGGGGTCCAAACAAAGGGCCGGTTTTTCTTGGTAAGGGCCGTGAGGGGGCGCGCCAGGCATGAGAAGGCATGGATAAACCTTCCGTAGAAGTTGCCAAAGCCCAGGAAGGCGCGGACCTCGGGTACCCGGCCCGGCACGGGCCAGGCGGTAACGGTTTCAACCTTGGCGTTATCCATGCGAATTCTCTCAGGGGTGATAATAAAGCCCAGATATTCCACATGGGTGACGTGAAACTCGCATTTCTGTGGCTTGGCTTCGAGGTCAGCCTCCTGTAAGGCGTTGAGCACCCAGCGCACATGTTCGACATGTTCCTCTTTTGTCTTGCTGTAGATCAGGATGTCGTCGAGGTAAGCGGTACAGAATCGGTCTAGCCCCTGGCGGAGAACCTTGTTGATCAAGGCTTGGAAGGTGGCAGGAGCGTTGGTGAGGCCAAAAGGTATGACGTTGGAGTCAAAGAGTCCATAGCGGGTGCGGAAGGCGGTTTTCCATCGATGCTTTTTGTCTACTAGGACATTGTTGTAGGCTCCACGGATGTCGATCTTGGAGTAGATTTTGGCGTCAGTAATGCTCATAAATGTCTCTGTTAACAGGGGAAGGGGTCGACGGTCTGTGATAGTTCCTTCATTCAGGCCCCGATAGTCGACGCAAAGCCGTAGGGTGCCATCTTTCTTCTTGATAAAGAGTACCGGGGAAGCCGCGGGGGAGGTGGAAGGGCTGATAAAACCTTTGTCTAGGGTTTCATTGATCCATCCCTTTAGGGCTTCGAGTTCTGGTGGGGACAGGTTGTATAGAGGTCCGAAGGGTGGCGTGAACCCAGGTTTTAGTGGTATTTGGTGATCCACTCCGGGACGGCTAGGCGGGAGCTGGGTCTGTTCCTTCTCTAGGAACACGGGTAGGAAATCATGGTACTCAGGGGGGACAATTTCTTTGACCTCTTGTTCTTCTAGTACGGTGTGGTCAAGCGCGCGTTGGAGGGCATAGGCTTTAAGGAAATGTGGGATTTCATATTCGATCCCTTGGATACCGGTTACATCTGGGGTACAGTTCTTAAGGCAATAGTCGGATTCGAAGGTGACGGTGTTAGAGGCAAAACGGATGGTAACATCATGCTGTTTCAGCCAGGCAATGCCAAGAGTAAGTGGGTAGCCACCAAGCTTGGTGACGAAGGCAGGGATGGATTCCAGGTGATCGTTGATTTTAAGGTCAAAAGGCGAGATGTGGGTGATGGCCCCTGAGCTAATGGGCCTCCCATCAATGACCGAGAGGTGTACTGGTTCTTTGAGTAGGGATAGGGGTAAGTGGTGACGGCTAGCGAAGTCTTTATCCATGGAAGCATAACTAGTTGCTCCAGAATCGATAAGGGCGTGGGTGTAGATTGTGTGTTGGTTGTCTATGATGTCACAAGCGACTACCAAGTGGTTATCCTCAATTCCATTTTCCATTTCGTCTAGAGATAAACTAGAAATAACTAAACTAGGAGAAGACTTAACATGTCCCATGTTAGTGCCGATGGCTACACATGGGACCACTAGTTTTCCGACTCTTCATGGGCAGGGAGGGGCACCTCACGAGCGGGGACAGTATGGGTGCTGGCCCCATGCATTGGGCGAGGTCCCTTGTTGGGACAAGCGCGAGCCATGTGTCCATGTCCTCCACAGTAGAGGCAGAGGCCTCGGTTGATCCGGTCTTGCCTTTCGGCGGGGGTGAGCTTTCGGCGACCTGCTGAGAGGTCCATGGGACCAGAGGCAGTGCCCGTAGCTGTGGAGGCTTGGGGGGGAGCGGGAGCGGGGGTGCGAGGAGCAGCGGGGGTGGAGGTTCTCCCGCAGGACGAAGAGGAGCCTTTCTTTTCGGCAGCCCGGGTGCGGACATTGTTGTCAAGCTGCTTGAGGAGGGAGAGGTATTCGTTGAAAGATTTAGGAACAGGGAAAACATGAACAAGAGCATCTTTCAGCTCTGTGCTGAGGCCCTGATAGAGGGAGGTACGCTTGGCGGCATCGTTCCAGAGGGTATGGATGGCGAGGCGTTGGAAGTCGGCAAGGTATTCCACGAACGGCCGGTTTTTTTGTTGGAGGCTCCTCAGAGCACGTTCTGCTGTCTGGACCCTATTAGGGTCACCAAAGGCTTATTCTAACTCGGCAAGGAGGGCGTCCACGTTCACAAAGTTAATGTGGTCGGGCAATACCCGGTGTAGGATCTGGAGGTAAGCGCGTCCTCGAAGGAGGCCAAGGGCGTAGCTGAGATGGTGTTGTTCACTGGTAAACTGGTGGGCATCACCCTGGAGTTTCATCCGGAGCTGGGTGACGAAGGGGCGAAGCTTGTCAGTAGTACCGTCGAATTGTTCAGGGTCAGGGATTGCGACTTGTTTGCTGCCACCCGCGGGGGCTGCAGCACCTGAGGCAGGCATGAGGGTGAGGGCAGTGTTCAGGGATGTGATGGTAGCATTGGCCTGCGTCAGGCTAGCTTCGACGATGAGGAGACGGGCCTTGAGGCCTTGGCCTTTGGTACGGGCGTCGTCTCGTTCTTGGAGGAGGAGGTTGGATTGTTCTTGCAACTGTTGGTATTGGGGGGTCTGTTCTGGGGGAACGGCGGTGGCTTGGTGAGGAGGAGGAGCAGGGGCGTTCAGGATTTGACGAGCCAGGTTTCTGGCAAGGTTGAACTGGGCCTGGAGCTGGTCATGGTCTAGGCTTTGTGCGTGGTCATCCACCAGATTCGCGAGGGTATGGAGGGGACCACTGATGTTGTCTGCGAAGTGGGATGTGGCCATGGTTTAGTGTGGGTTGGGTCCTGGTAGACGCAATCTTGTGTAACGGGCAGGGTCTGAGGGTCGGCTAGCCTAAGGCACACCACGATCAGGGCAGGCAGGAGTCTGGAGGCGAGGCCTAGGTGCGGAGGTACAACCTAAGCGAGTTGTACGAGATTCAGGGTTCAGGGACTCAGGTTCAGGGGTTCCAGAGGACGCGAGATAGAAGAGAGTGTAATTCCTAGGTACAGGTGTCTGAATTCAATCTAAAGTTATTTATCCTAGTGGCGCCAAAACATGGCTTATGATCTAGCTAACATCCCTCGTATCCCATAAATCATAACAAAATCACTACCATGTCACAATATCTCGCAGCCCTCCACCCAAACATAAATCCAAAATCACTACCAACAGGCTCACGGGCGCTCAGATCGCAAGCGATCTCCCGGATTCACGGGTCTTCCTGTCTCACAAAAACCTATCCATCGTTCACACCGCCATCAGCAATTTCAGTCTCCACATACTCAACAAAGGAAAGATACAATCTATCCCAACACCGTGTCGTGTTCCTCCAATGTCGCGAAATATCCACAAATATGCCATCAGAAAAACAACAGCGGGGACCTTTAGTAAACTCATGTCCCCTTGCCCAAGCCAACACATTCGACACCTGCTCGCCAAACTCCATGTTACCCCACCCTTCAAACATTCGAACCCAGTACAAGCTCATACATCGATCCAGGCAGGGCGGGGAGGTCGCGACATGGACACGGAAGGCTTTAATCAGTGACTGCTCGTCCAACTGTGGACCTCGCTTTGCAATCGCAGCGTCGCAGCCGGGGCACATAGTAATCTCAGGGGGGAGGAAGAACCACTTGTTTCCTCCAATCCTAGCCGTAGGTAGCCGACAGTAACCGTACTCGTGGGTTGTAGAACACCTAACACATTCCCAACCATTGTCTTTGACGATTAGCTGCCCGTCTCGTTCAACCAGGAGCGTTCCATCAAATGGATTCCCGGCGACAACCAGCTCGCCATCCACCTCAGGGACGCTTTTCGGGATTCCCAACCCCAGCCACCAGTGCCCCCTCCACCACTCCTGCCACTCCTTAACCCTTCCATCCTTAAACAGCGTATCCGTCGAGGGACAGTCGCGAAGGTAGCGCCTGGTCGTGACCCAGTGATATCGATCATCACGGCCGGGGCAGTCATCGTGTCCCACCAGACCAGTGCCGCTGCGTATCCGTATCAGGACATATGCATCCAGCCTGGTGAGACCTCTAAGGTGCCGCGGCGCGGCCGGTGCCCATTCATAGTAGCAGTGGCCCTGCCCATGGTGCCATCCAGTCCATTCGTATCTGCGCAGCTCCCGGGCCATTGCCGCATGTCCGATGCCGATGCTAACGCCTTCCCAGTCAGCGGGTCTCAGCGTACAAGAGAAACACTCCTTGGCCTTCAAATCGACCACCTCATTCCTGGCAACACCCGTATGTCCAGGGACCCATTCACAGTGGATCTTCCCGCAATCGTTCAACAACGGGGCAAAGACTTCCCAGGCTTCGGCCGAATCCCCTTCGGGGAACATGTTTTCGATCAGCATCAACGCAGGAACACAGTCCAAAGAGATATGGGCATCGGTCAGGCGGTGGACTTCCTTCAGGTATCTCAATGCACCCACAACCGCGAACAGCTCACACTCCACGATGCTCCACAATGCAGGTACTGCCTGTCCCATCACCAGCGCTTTCCCTTGATGGTACAGAGCCCACGCAGCACCGGCCTTGCCGGAGTGCTTGGACCCATCAGTGTACACCACCACTCCCGGGGAGTTCATTAGGCCAGCGATCTTGCCGTTGTGTTTGGCAGTGACCACCTCCTTGCCCTTACCGATAACCACCGTTGGTCTCCGCCTCAACTCGACGTCCGATGTCTGTCGTTGTGCCACCATGCCTTCTTCCTTCCAAGCCAACCTGATGTGTACGAACCAAGGATGGTCGTCACAATGTCGAAGGTTGATGAATCGGCTGTAGCATCGCCGCTGGAGGTACTGTCCCTGTATGTGAACAGGCGGTACACCGAACTCGGCCAGCAAGATATTATTAGCCAGCTTAATGGGGGTACGGAACACTGAACGGAGGCAGTTGTTGACATGAACCTGAATCTGTTTCACATACGACCCATAGTCGGTTACAAATTCAAGCCCGTAGTAGACGGTCGGGAGGTAGGCTGCTTGCACCAAACGGTAAGTTTCCCATGCCCCAATACCACCCACACCACCATATCTCCGCCCCAACGCCATGATCCTTCTCCTCACATCCAGACCCCTATCCAACCAATACCTCAGATGAGCAGAGAAATTACGGAAAACATTAAACCTATACCCGAGTACCCTCAGATCTTCAGATGGTTCAACCATCTCCCCCATCAGTTCCAACCCATCCCACGCCCTATCCCCAAATCCAATCCACTGGGTCTTGAGGGCACTGAACCCCATGCCACGAGCCCTTGCAACCCTATCGAGGTCGGAAAACAGCTCCCTAGCATGTCCCTTAGCCGCCCGCTGACTCCCTGCAGCTACCAGGATCACCCCATCATCCACATAGGACACCACCACATGACGCACTCCCGGCGAGTACCTCAACCTAGGTGAGAAAATATCGGCCACATATGCACCAAACAGGAACGGGGACAGGGGAGATCCTTGCGGGATGCCTTTACTTGTGTGGTATCTTCTGGATACCCGTCCATTGAATCGAAACCGAACTGTCCTGTTAGCACACCACCGGCGCACCCATTGGCACAGTGCAGCGGTGCAGCCCCTTGCCACCAAAAAATCAGAGAGGAGGTCAATATCAATATTATCAAACCCTCCTTCCACGTCCACCGACAGCATCATCCTGTGATAGCCTTCACTGTGCTTCAGGAACTCGAAGACAACTGCCATGGCATCGTGGACACCCCTCTTCCGTCGCGAACCAAACTGGGTGGCACCCAACTCCAAGCATTGTGCCAGATAGATAAGAATCACCCGTTCCGCTACCTTGGCCATAACTGGCAGCAGGTGAATCATCCTCCATGCCTTGACCACGTCATATCGCGGCTTACCGACTTTGGGAATAAGGACCACCTCAGCCTCATGCCAGTCCGGGATGTCGTGTCTTAGTCCATGGTCTAACATCCTTCTCATCTCATTGGGATAGCCCCTCTTCCAAAATCTCAGGAATGGGTAACCCATGTCATCAAGCCCTGGACCAGTGTTGGTGGGCGACCTCAGCAATGCCAACTGCATTTCCCGGGCCGATTCCAAGGCGACCTCGGTATACCGCCATTCTGGTTGTATCCCAGGCTCCAACTGCGCTGCGATGGCGTCCGAGATGTCTTCGTGTGTCGCTGCCATTGTGCCATCTGACAGTTCCATAGCCGGTAGTGTTCGCCGGGTATCCAACCGTTGCACCAGTTCAAACACCGCGTGGTCTTCAGTCTGGCTCAGCTGGCCACAGATGTACTCAAACCGTGCCCGGACGACCGAAGCCCTGTACACACACCTAGCCAACCTATAGTCAGCATTGTACCTGGAGTCCCGTCGCCCAAACCGTCGCAACTTTCTGACATCCTGTCGCATCCGCTCCAGTTCAGGTGTCCACCACTTGCATGGAATCCTACTAGGAGGGGGCCTAGGCAGTGCATCAATGATCCCCCGGGTCACGGTCCACAGCTTGTCATCCGGCACGTCCTTAAGAGATTCCAACTCCATCGCGAACTTTTCCCAGCGCACCTTCTTCCATGCCAGGTGTGTTCGAACCATGTCGGTGGGCGCCATCGCGTCCAACCTAATTAGTTGAGCCATGTGTTCACAGCCAACAATGTCGCTGTACCGGTGTCGAACCGAGTTTGCATAGTGAATGCATAAGTCAATCCTCGAGATGTCGCGGAAGGTAGGCCCGGCAGGGAAGGTCATATTATACCCGTTATCCTGCATCCACTTCCTCAACCATCCACCTCTGCGGTTCCGGCTGGCAGGGTCCCAGTAAGGGTCGCGGGCATTCCAATCGCCCAGCAACACATCACACCCCACCAACTTCCCCAATTCCCCGCAAAACACCTCCTTGCCATCTTTTGGCGGCAGGTAAACTCCAGCAAGTCTCCTCTCCACCCCATCATCATAACACCGTACCAAAGAAAAACATCTCTCATGCCCCACCACATCAAAAAGCCCACATAAAGCTGAGCGCACAAACACCTCAACGCCTGAACGCTTAACAAATGAAAACAAATCCCACCCGTTAGCGTCATGCGGCACATGCAAACCATCCGCATCAACAGGTGGCTCCAAAACAAAAAATAAATCAACATAAGAAAATATCTCAAATGCCGCCTCCAGATTCCTAACCCCCTTCCCAACGTTTAATGCAAGGGTTGTAAAATGCATTAATTGGGGGCTTCGGCGGAACCACATGAGCTCACTGAGCCCTCACCATGAATAGTGGTATATCCCACGACAATAGGGTTGTCAAGCATACCTGCGATATACTTGTTCTTATCAAGACGACCAATCCGTGGTAGCCTGCTCTTTTTATTGGGTAGCGGGGGGGATACAGCAGGGGGAGGGGGAGGGGAGGGGGAGGGGTCAACTTCCTTGCCCTTGGAGGGCGAGGCCTTCCTGCCTCGGCCCTTCCTTCCCATGCTCCTCTTCCTCTTTTCCTTCTTACAGTCCTTCCCCCAATGTCCTTCCTCGCGACAATTGTAGCACCAGACCACCTTCCCCTTCTCACAGTTCTTGAACACATGTCCAACTGTTCGGTAGTTCCCGCACCAAAGTGCCTTCTTGCACTCGAATGCCATGTGCCTGACCTCCTTGCATGCCCTGCATGTCCCGGTAAACTTCCCGGATGGCACGATGGCAGCCTGTCTCTCAGATGCCTCCAACTCCTTGCAGTAGTCAGCGTCCCTCGACTCCCCTTCACCTTCCCTCCTGTTCCTCCACATCGTTCGGTCGGAGAAGCCCATCCGGGCAGTGTCATCAATAGTCTCCGGTGACGGAGCCCCTGGCGGGAGCGTGGGTGGGGTATCGCGTGTCTCAGTGGCGGTACAGGACAGGTGCCCGGTGAGGTGGTCAGATCTGTCAGATAACAGACAAAGCCTGCGGGTATGAGAGCAAGCGTTCCCTTTGACCCCTGGGCAGTTAATCATGCCACACTCATGGTCCTGAGACAGGTGTGAGCCCAAACAAAAACGACAACGGGACGGGAAAGTGCAGGTAACCTGCATGTGTCCAACCTGGAGACACCTCTGGCACACCACCGGGGGGCGATGGTCCATGAAGATTCTCACAGGCCGGGGGCGGCCCCTCAGACAAACAGTACCCTTAGCAAGGGCAGCCAAAATGGCGTCATTCTTTTCCACCACAAACCTAATCCCACATGTAGAAGCATTCATTTGCCTCATAGCCCGGGCCGAGCCCAGCATAGCAGGTCGTCTAGCAGTGTTAACACCGGGGTTGGATTGTTCCATGTCCCGGCGGAGGCCGTCATAGGCCTTATCGCCAGTCCAGGATTCCACCTTCCATACCGACCCATACCCGGTATCCGCCAAAGGAACTTGTCCGACACGAATGGTCACCTTATCCATATCACGCTGGAACTCGAAGTCCGGGATAGCCTGTTCCTTCAGGAGGATCATCCTAATCCATTCCAGCTGCCCTTGGATCTGCCCGACCTCATGCTGTGCAAGTGTCATGAAGATGCAACCAATGGGGGTCCGGAACACTACTTCCTTAATGTACGGGACTGTTCCCGCTACTTTGCCCTTGTTGGACAGGAGAATATTGATACGAGACTGGATGGTCTCAGTCTTAACACCGTCGGGGAGCTCCACCGATTTCCTGTTCAGGAACCTAATGGTGAGTCCACGGCTCTCGGCCTTGGGTGTCGGTGAGGAGGAAGAAGGTGCAGGGGCCTTGCTGTCCCCATGATCGAACCGGGTGTTGGCCAGGTAGCTCTTCTTCCTGACCACGGTCTTCCAGGCACCAGATATCGCCGCCGCAGGTCCTTCTGGGAGGGAGGGTTCCTCATTGTAACGGGGGCTCCCTCAGGCAGATGGCTCCTAAGGATGCGACCGCACCAAACTTCGAATCCCTCGAACACAGCTCTTGCAAAAGTGTAAAGAATAAAAGTAAACGGTAAAACTTAATATCGTTAAACTCAGGCTTATCTCAATTAAAGTCTCTCGAGAGGATGTTGATTGTGTCGGGGTAGGAGAGTTCTTGTATAATCTTTAAGTAGTCAGACTTATACCAAAAACTCTCCCATCAGGTTACCCCGACCAACGTGAGTATGCCCTTCTCCGTAACGGTTGCCCCGGCACCATTACCGTGTCCCCGAAGGGCCATAGGTGTCAGCGCACTCTAGCAGAAATTTCCCACATGCACATCAGTTCCTGCGAGGTGTTTACCAATACACCTGCCGGAGTGAAAACCTCTGCACATGGGTGTCTCGTCAGTGGCTAACTGTCGAGACCCTTAGGAAAGCTAACTAAATGACGCTCTTCCCATATGCTATGACCTATGCAAGCACTCGTAGACATCAGCTGTCTTCCGGCTAAGCTCTATCTTTCCTGATTGCGAACTTAGGGGGTCTACGACGCTCCCCCGGAGAGCTGTGTCGGTGGCGAGACCCATAGGCGCTACCCATGGTCCCTTACCGTCGGCACACCACTCACCGTGATAAGTGTCATGCTATTAGAGTCTTCAAACAACCCACAAAGAGCCTACAGCAAAGAGGCACGTGTAGGCTTGATTGGTGTAAAACCTTCCCAGATGTCTCGGGCACTACCCGGGACTACTCTGGGGACCCTTCCGGATAGCTCACGCTAACTCCGTCAGTTTTGGTCCGTTTTACTCCGTTCTTTTTGGAGAAGGTACCTGACCATCTCGCCTTGGCCCCCTTATATATCCTGCGAACAGCTTCCGGTCGGATGGACGGCGACGACGCATACAGTGTTATGGACATGTCTTCATAGAGTCCATTTAACTAGCATAACGGCAAGTCCACCCATTGTGGCCCATGACGCCCGGGGCGAACCCTGGGGCCGCAGGTACCTGTTAGGAATAATTCTACCAAGTTACAGCTTGTTCGGAGCACTATAGCTCCTCCCGTAGTCTTCCGATCAAAGTGCAATCAAGGGCTCATCGATCGTCATTGCGTAACAAACAATCCTAACATTTCCCGAAATTCTTCCGAGAACATCTCCGACGGAAGGTAGGGTAATAGTGTCCCAAAGGTAGGGTAAGTATGTCCATGGTGACACGAAACCAGTCTCCATGGTAGGGTAACGTAACTTCCTGTGGCAGGGTAAACTCACCCGGCCTTCTGACCTATCCACAGGCTAGAGCGGACATTATCACGTTATTACCACTACCTAGGTATACCTATTCCTTAAGTACCTTCTGTTCATTAGAGATTTCTGGACCATCAGACATCTCTTGGATATGCTCCTGCATATCTGCCTTGTCTACCATCTGACCTCTTGGTCCTATGTATGGGCGTAGACGTAGGTTACCATAGCTCTATATCGCAGGGTCGTTACACTCATCCGTCGAGGGTGTCTCGGTCACTGGGGCCTTTTTCATCTGTACTAATTTAGGCTTGGTTTTGGCCTTTGTGTCAGCCTTGGGGGTGGGGGTGACAGATACTCCACCATCACTGTCCGAGCTGGAGGAGCTTGACGAGCTACCCTGCACTGGTAGTGGCAGGGCCACCTCCACCAGCTTCTTCTTCTCCTTCCTGGGCTTCGTGCAGTCGGCCGACAGGTGTCCTCTTGCCTTGCAGTTGAAGCATTGCCTCTTCTCCTTATTGTCAGCCTTGGAAGGGGCCGAGGAGGGTGCGGCTTTGGTGGCATCAGGCCCCATGTGCCTATTGGCCACAGCGGTCCAAGACACTTTCTTCGCAGTAGGAGCAGCCATAGCTGACTCCCCACTCACAGATGGAGTGCTCTTCATAGCGGGAGGGGGGGGGGGAGGGGGAGCGGGGGTGTCATGGGAGAGCCCAGCCCTTTTCCTGACTGCAGCCTCCAGCTTCCTATTTTCCTCCTCCAACTCAAATACCCTGTTCCTCAGGGACCTATACAGTATCCGAGATGTATTCAACATCCGGAACATTTCTTCCATGTCTTGGGCAACCTCCGCGAAGTTGTCATATCTTCCCTTCCCACCAAACAACTGCTGTCGAACCTCTTCCCCCTGTTAGTCCGATTCAGAACTCGAGTCCGAATTATCTTCCGAGGGGCTAGGGGCATCTCCAATACATGGGATGGCCGCAGGGGTTCCTATCTCGTCAAGTACCCCAAGAATCAAGTCCCGGGACACCACCGACTCCGAGCGTCTGGAGGGAGGGGCATACAAATCTTCATCCACCCTCCTCAAAGCTTCATCCGCACTAGCCAACTGCCTCATGGCATCCTGTGCCCTGGCCACCTGTGCGTCCATAGACCCTGGCTGGGTAGGGGGTTGTGCCACAATGGGCGAGCTGGACCGAACCGGGGAGGAGGGGATTGCCTCGGAGTCAGCATACTTGCTGTCTCCTAAACCCGTAGCCTCGGTGTTCCTATTACCACCCATATCTATGGGGATGTCCCTAGCAATCACCTCCGATGAGGGAAGCACGTCAGGAGTAGCCAGGGGAGGGGCACTCGCCCTATCCGTGGACTCAATTGTTGAAGCTGGGTATGGAAGCTGCTTGAATCCCGGAGCCGTCTGCTGCCTAATTTCACCCAAGGTTAGCTGCTCCCTAGGGATTACCATCATCTTTCTTCCCTCCTTAGTCGGCACGCCCTTGGTAGGAGTGAGCACCGAACCTGAGCTCCCACTGGAAACAGATACCAGTGTGGGGTCGGGTGACGGGGATCATCCACGCCGTTTTCGTTCCACAAATGGGGGCGGCGTAGGTTCATAGTCGGAGTCGAACAACGCATTGAGGTCGAACGTCCCTTTCTTGTAGACCCTCATGTGGCCAGACGATAGTGAGGCTTCCAAAGAGGAAGTGGAGTGGCTCCTGCTTGCCAATGGGGCCAACGTTTCAGGCGCCATCGGTTTCACAACGGATCGAAGCATGTCCTGCCTCGGGGGGGTAGATACCCAACTGGAGGCCCCCATCGTAGACGGAGCACTGTCCTCTGGAGGGGCCAAGGTAGCTGAGTCCGGGATCACTGCCTGCGAGTCGCTGGGGCCTAAGGGGGTTGGGGACGGATCGAATTCCGAGCCCCCGTCAGGGTTGTGTCGGTCGAAGAAACCGGTAGTCGAGGCAAGGTCCAGGCCACACTCAGCCACGCAGCCCATACCCACCAAGTAACCACTAACCAAACATTCCACCTCTTTCATCGTGACAGCATTGGCACTAGCGACCATAGCCCTCACGCCATCATCAAACGCCTTATTCGTAGCGTTGACGCAACCGTAATTGTGATCAAATGAAAGGACCTCAAAGTCCCCTCCAGGTGCACGGTAAGACCGTGTCTTAATCTCGACGAGGGCGCGGCGGTGTTCCACCGCATAATGTGCCGGAACCGGGATGTCGACAATAGCCGAGGGCGTACCCAAGGAGAAGGAGGAAGGCTCCCCCTCTGTAAGCATGGACGAAGAAACCTCCAACGACAAGGCCGAAGCCTGAGGAGAATGGGAGGGAGACGACATGTCTGCCCGCCCAACTGCACCTGGAATTACCGGGCTTAAACCACGGATATCTCGCCCAAAGTGCCTTCGAGGCTAGGTAGCGCACACCAACTTGACCCTAAGCGAGGGGAGAAGGGAGTGAAATGCTTCAAGTGTGGTGAAACAAAATAAACAAACAAAGTGCAAAATAAATAACCGACCCGAAAAGCTTCCAAGAGGTAAAGGAATATCCCTGGCATGTAAGAAAGGGTGTCCAAATTCAATCTAAGTTTATTTATCCTAGTTGCGCCAAAATATGGCTTATGATCTAGCTAACATCCCTCGTAACCCATAAATCATAACAAAATCACTACCATGTCAAAACATCTCGCAGCCCTCCGCCCAAACATAAATCCAAAAATCAGTACCAACAGGCTCACGGGCGCGCAGACCGCAAGCTGCCTCCCGGATTAACGCGTCTTCCTGTCTTGCAGATCCTATCCGTCATCAACACCGCCATCAGCAATTTCAGTCTCCACATACTCAACAAAGGAAAGATACAATCTATCCCAACACCGTGTCGTGTTCCTCCAATGACCCAAAATATCAACAAACGTGCCATCACAAAAACAACAGTGGGGACCCTTAACAACCTCATACCCCCTTGCCCAGGCCAACACATTCGACACCTGCTCGCCAAACTCCCTGTCCCCCCATCTTTCAAAGGCCCGAACCTAGTACACGCTCATGCAGCGATCCAGGCATACCGGCGAGTCGGTGAAGTGTCGGACGAAAGCTTCTCGTCGCGAGCGGGCCCCTGAGGCACCGGTAATAACTTCATCGCAACCGTGGCTAGTCGCACCGTTGTCGGGAATAAAAAACCATTTGTTCCCCCCGATCCGTGCAGCAGGTAGCCGGCAGCAGCTATATTCGTGGGTGGTGGAACATCTGAGACACTCCCACCCCTTATCTCTGACGATTAACTGCCCATCTCGTTCAACCAGGAGCGTCCCATCGAACGGGTTCCCGGCGACTATCAGCTCGCCGTCAACTTCAGGAACACTCTTCGGAATTCCGAACCCCAGCCACCGGTGCCCCCTCCACCATTCCTGCCAATCCTCGACCTTGCTGTCCTTGAACAGCGTATCCATCGAGGGCCGGTCGCGAAGATATCGTAAGGTAGTGATCCAGTGGTGTCGATCATCTCGGTCAGGGCAGTTATCATGTCCAACCAGCCCAGTGCCGCTGCATATCCGTATTAGGACATATGCATCTAGTCTGGTGAGACCCCTCAGATGTCGCGGTGCAGTAGGTGCCCGCTCATAGTATTCATGGCCCTGTGCATGGTGCCATTTGGTCCAATGGTGCCTGCGCAACTCTAGTGCCATCGCCGCATGCCCGATGCCAAAACTGATACCTTCCCAGTTATCAGGTCTCAGCGTATGAGTAACACATTCCTTGGCCCGCAAGTCAACCAGCTCATTCCCGGCTACACCTGTATGCCCAGGAACCCACTGGCAGTGTACCTTCCCGCATCCATTCAATAGCGGGGCAAAGACTTCCCAGGCCTCGGCCGAGTCGCCTTCTGGGAACATGTTTTCGATCAACATCAGCGCTGGGACACAATCCAGAAAAACATAGGCATCAGTCAGGGGGTGGACATCCTTTAAGTACCGCAAGGCCCCCACGACCACGAACAGCTCACATTCCACAATGCTCCATGACGGAGGCACGGCCTGTCCCATCACTCTCGTCTTTCCTTGATGGTACACAGCCCATGCAGCACCGGCCTTGCCCGAGTGTTTGGACCCATCAGTGTACACTACCACTGCCGAAGAGCTCATCAAGCCTGCGATCTTGCTGTTATGCCTGGCAGTGATCACCTCTTTGCCTTTACCAATAACAACCATCTGTCGTTCCCGTAACTCGACGTCCGACGTGTGCCGCTGCGCCCCCATGCCCTCCACCGTCCATGCCAACCTGATGTGCCCGAACCAAGGATGGTCTTCACAATGTCGAAGGTTGATGAGCCGGCTGTAGCATCGCTGCTGGAGGTATCGTCCCTGTACATGAGCAGGTGGAACACCAAACTCAGCCAACAGGATATTGTTAGCCAGCTTGAGGGGGGTACGGAACACGGAGCCGAGGCAGTTGTTGACATGGACCTGAATCTGTTTCACATACGACCCGTAGTCGGTTACAAATTCAAGCCCATAGTAGACTGTCAGGAGGTAGGCTGCTTGCACCAAACGGTAAGTTTCCCACGCACCAATACCACCCACACCACCATATCTCCGCCCCAATGCCATAATCCTCCTCCTCACATCCAACCCCCTATCCAACCAATATCTCATATGAGCTGAAAAATTAAGGAAAACATTAAACCTATACCCAAGCACCCTCAGATCCTCGGACGGCTCCACCAGTTCCCCCATCAGTTCCGTCCCATCCCAAGCCCTATCCCCAAACCCAATCCACTGGGTCTTAAGGGCACTGAACCCCATACCACGAGTCCTTGCCACCCTATCGAGGTCTGAGAACAGTTCCTCAGCATGTCCTCGGGCCGCTTTCTCACTCCCTGCAGCCACCAGGATCACCCCGTCATCCACATAAGACACCACCACATGCCGCACACCTGGTGTGTATCGCAACCTAGGCGAGAAAATATCGGCCACGTATGCACCGAACAGAAACGGGGACAGAGGAGACCCTTGCGGGATGCCCTTGCGGGTGTGGTACTTCTTAGAAACCCGCCCGTTAAACCGGAACCGAACTGTCCTGTTAGCACACCACCGGCGCACCTATTGGCACAGTGTAATGGTGCAGCCTCTTGCGATCAAAAAATCAGAAAGGAGGTCAATATTAATGTTATCAAACCCTCCTTCCACATCCACCGACAGCATCATCCTGTGGTAGCCCTCATTGTGTTTCGGGAACTCGAAGATCACAGCCATAGCATCATGGACACCTCGTTTCCGCCTCGAACCGAACTGCGTGCTCCCCAACTCCAGACACTGCGCCAGCCGGATAAGAATCACCCGTTCCGCCACCTTGGCCATGACTGGCAGCAGGTGGATCATCCTCCAGGCCTTGACCACATCGTATCGGGGTTTGCCAACCTTAGGGATCAGTGCAACCTCGGCCTCATGCCAGTCCGGGACATCGTGTCTCAGCCCGTGGTCCAGCATCCGCCGCATCCCCTCGGGGCACACCCTCTTCCAAAACCTCAAAAAAGGGTATCCCATGTCATCCGGTCCCGGGCCGGTATTGGTGGGCGATCTTTGCAGTGCCAACTCCATTTCCCGGGCAGACTCCAATGCCACCTCTGTTGGTGCCCACACGGGCCGATCCCCAGGTTCCAGCTGTGCCGCGAGTGCCTCCGATATTTCCTCGTGGGTTGCCGCAACCGAGCCATCTGGTCTCATCATAGCCGGTAGTGTTCTTCTGGTATCCAAACGCTGCACCAACTTAAACACTCCAGGATCCTCAGCCTTGCCCAGCTGCTCACGGATGTACTCAAACCGCAACCGCACGACCGAAGCCCTGTATACACACCTTGCCAATCGATAGTCAGCATTATAACAGGGGTCCCGTTGTCCAAACCGTCGCAACTTTCAGACATCCTGCCTCATACGTTCCAGTTCAGGAGTCCACCACTTGCATGGAACCCTGCTAGGCGGGGGCCTGGGTAGCGCGTCGATAATCCCTCAAGCCTCAGCCCAGAGCTCGTCATCTGGCACTTCCTGGAGGGCACCAATCCCTGCCGCAACCTTTTCCCAACAAACTTTCTTCCACGGCTGGGCGTGTCCTAACCATGTCAGTGGGTGCTGTCACATCCAACTTGATCAGCTGTCCCATGTGTTCACACCCAACAATGTCGCTGTACCGGTGTCGGATCGAGTTCGCATAGTGTATGCACAAGTCAATCCTCCAGATGTCGCGGAATGTAGGCCCGGCAGGGAAGGTCATACTGTACCCATTGTCCTGCATCCATTTCTTCAACCACCCGCCCCTGTGGTTTCGGCCATCCGGGTCCCAATAAGGGTCGCGGGCGTTCTACTCACCCACCAACACATCACACCCCACCAGCCTCCTCAACTCCTCGCAAAACACATCTTTGCCGTCCTTGGGCGGGAGGTAAACCCCAGCAAGTCTCCTTTCCACTCCGCCATCATAACATCGCACCAAAGAAAAACATCTCTCATGCCCCACCACATCAAAAAGCCCACACAATGCCGAGCGCACAAAAACCTCAACGCCTGAACCTTTAACAAATGAAAACACATCCCACCCGCTAGCTTCATGTGGCACATGTAAACCATCCGCATCAACAGGTGGTTCCAAAACAAAAAACAAATCAACATAGGAAAACCAACTCAAATGCCGGCTCCTGATTCCTCACCCCCTTTCCAACGTTTAATGCAAGGGTCGTAAAATGCATTAATTGGGGGCTTCCGCGGAACCACGCGAGCTCACTGAGCCCTCACCATGTAGAGTTGTATACCCCACAACAACGGGGTTATCAAGCATGCCGCTCACATACTTGTGCTTATCAAGCCTTCCAATTCGTTGCAGACCATTCGTCTTAGTGGGTGGCGGGGGGGACACCGGAGGGGGTGGGGGAGGGGAGGGGGAGGGATCAACTTCCTTGCCCTTAGCAGAAGAGATCTTCTTCTTGTCCCCAGGATGGGGCCTCGTGCGCTTCCTCCATGCCCCTGGTTCCGTGCATTTCCTGGCACCATGCCCTGCCTCATGGCAGTTAAAGCACCTGACCACCTTTTCTTCCTCACAGGTCTTGAACGTATGTCCGACCTCATGGCAATTGTTGCACCTGAGTACCTGTTTGCACTCGTATGCCATATGCCGAACCTTGCTGCAGTTCCTGCATCTCACAGTATACTTCCCAGATGGCACAATGGTGGCCTGGGTCTGCTTATGGGATGCCTGCATCATCCTGCAGTACTCCTCATCCCTCGACTCTCCTTCATTCTCCCTTCTATTCCGTCTCATCGTTCGGTCGGAGAACCCCTTACAGGCAGTGTCGTCAACTGTCTCCAGCGACGGGGCAGGTAAGGGGTGCGTGGGGGGGGTGCCCCTGGTCTCGGTTGCCGTACATGACAGGTGACCGGTAAAGTAATCAGACCTATCACACAGCAGACATAGCCTCCGGGTGTGGGAGCAAGCATTACCCCTAACACCAGGGCAGTTAATCATGCCACACTCATGGTCCTTAGACAAGTGTGACCCCAAACAAAACCGACATCGGGAGGGGAAGGCGCAGGTAACCTGCATGTGTCCAACCTGGAGACACCTCTGGCACACCACCGGGGGGCGATGTTCCATAAAAATTCTCACTGGTCTGGGGCGACCCCTCAAGTAAACAGTGCCCTTGGTCAGCACTTCCAAAATGGGATCATTCTTCTCAACCACAAACCTGACACCACAGGTAGTGGCATTGTTTTGTCTCAAGGCCTTGGCCGAACCCAACCGGGCAGGGCGTCCGGCTGTGTTGACACCTGGGTTGGACTACTCCATGTCGAGGCGAAGGCCATCATATGCCTTGTCACCAGTCCAGGATTCAACCTTCCAAACCGATCCATGGCCAGTGTCCGCCAAAGGTACCTGACCCACATGAATGGTGATTTTGTCCCTATCACGCTGGAACTCAAAGTCCGGGATAGCCAGTCCTTTAAGGAGGACCATCCTTATCCTCTCCAGTTGCCCACTGATCGGGCCGACCTCGTGCTGTGCCAGCGTCATAAAGATGCAGCCAATCGGGGTCCGAAATACCGCTTCCTTGATGTACGGCACCATCCCCACAACCCTGCCCTTGTTGGAGCGGAGAATGTTGATGCGGGCCGGTATGGTCTCAGTCGTAACACCGTTCGGTAGCTCAACCGATTTCCTGTTCGGGAACCTGATGGTGAGCCCACGGCTCTTAGCCTTGGGGGTGGGTGAGGAGGATGGGGGTGCAGGCATCTTGCTGTCACCCCTGTCGAACCTAGTGTTAGCAAGATAACTCCTCTTACCCACCACAGTCTTCCAAGCACCAGGTACCGCCGCCGCTGGTCCTTCCGGGAGTGCGGGTTCCTCATTCGTGGAGGGTGTATCCGCCGCCGGGGTCTTCTTCATCTGAACCAATTTAGGGTTGGCCTTTGCCTTGGTGTCAGCTTTGGGGGTGGGGGTAACTGATACTCCACCATCACTGTTCGAACCGGAGGAGCTCGACGCGCCACTTCCTGTTGGCAGTGGGAGGGCCACCTCTACCGGCTTCTTCTCCTTCTTGGGCTTCGTACATTCCTTCTCAATGTGCCCAACCACCTTGCAGCGGTAACACCTCTTCTCCTTATCGTCAGCCTTGGAAGGGGCCGAGGAGGGTGTGGCTCGGGTGGCATCAGGTGCCATGTGCCGGTTCGCCACTGTGGCCCACGACACTTTCTTAGTAGCAGGAGCAGCCGCAGCCGACTCCCCATCCCAGATGGAGTGCTTTGGGTACGGGGAGGGGGGGGAGGGGAGGAGGGGTATGGGAAGTTGCCACATATTTGGTCTTACGCTTAACCGTTTCCGTCAGGTTCCTATTTTCCTCCTCCAGCTCAAACACCCTGCTTCTCAGGTTCCTATACAACGACCTGAACTCTCCCAACTCCTGCATAATACCTCTGACATCCCGCGTCACATCGCCAAGGTTGTCGTATTCTTCCTTACCGCCGAATAGCTGCCTCCGGACGTCCTCACCCTGATAGTCCGACTCAGAACTCGACTCTGAACTGTCCTCCAAGGGGCTAGGGGCATCTCCAGTGCATGGGATAGCCGCCGGGGTCCCTATTTCATCAAGTACCCCAAGAATCAAGTGCCAGGATACCACCCATTCCGAACGTCTTGAGGGGGGGGGCATACAAAACCTCGTCGACCCTCCTCAAACCTTCTTCTGCAGCATCAAGCTGCCTCATCGCATCCTGCGCTCTTGCCACCCGTGCGTCCATTGATTCCGGCTGGGTGGGGGGTTGCTCCACGATAGGCGAGCTGGACCGAACCGGGGAAGACGGGATTGCCTCAAGGTCAACCCACTTACTGTCTCCCAAACCCGTGGCCTCAGTGTTCCTATCACCACCCATGTCCATGGGAGTGTCTCTGGCAATCACCTCCACGGAGGGAAGCACGTCAGCAGTAGCCAAAGGAGGGGAACTTGCCCAGTCCGATGATTTGATAGTAGACGGCGGGTATGGGACCTGCTTGAACCCAGGAGCCGTCTGTTGTCTTATCTCACTCAGGGTTAGCTGGTCCCGGGGAATCACCTTCATCTTACTTCCTTCCTTCGTCGGCACACCCTTAGTAGGAGTGAGAACCGAACCCGAACTGCCACTGGATATAGATACCAAGGTGGGGTCGGGCGAAGGGGATCGTCCATGTCGTTTTCGGTCCGCAAATGGGGGCGGCGTGTGTCTGTAATCCGAGTCCGACAAAGCACTGAGGTCGAACGTTCCTCTCTGGCAAACCTTCATGTGGCCAGACGACAGCGAGGCCTCAAAAGAGGGAGTGGAGCGGCTTGTGCCAGCCAGCGGGGCCAACGTCTCGGGTGCCATCGCTTCCACAGCGAATCGAAGCATGACCGTCCTCAAAGGGGTAGATGCCCAACTAGAGGCCTCCATCGTGGACGGAGCGCTGTTCTCAGTATGGGCCAGGGTAGCCGAGTCCGGGATCCCTGCCTGTGAATCACCAGGGGCCAAGGAAGTTGGGGACGGATCGAATTCCGAGCCCGCGTCGGGGTTGTGTTGCTCGAAGAAACCAGTAGTCGAGGCAAGGTCCAGGCCACACCCAGCCAAACAACCCTTACCCACCAAGGAACCACCAACCAAACATTCCACCTCTTTCATCGTGAAAAGCTCGGCATTAACAACCACAGCCCTCACTTCATCATCAAACGCCTTATTTATGGCGTTGACGCAAGCGTAATTGTGATCAAATGAAAGGAACCCGCAGTCCCCTCCAGGTGCATGGTAAGCCCGTGTCTTGATTTCGACGAGGCTGCGGCGATGTTTCACAGCGTCATGTGCTGGAACCGGGACGTCAACAATAACCGAGGGCGTACCCAAGGTGAAGGAGGAAGGCTCCGCATCCGTAAGCATGGACGAGGAAACCTCAAACGACAAGGCCGAAGCCTGAGGAGAATGGGAGGGAGACGACATGTTCGCCCGCCCGACTGCACCTGGGATTACCTGGCTTGAACCACGGATATCTCGCCCAAAGTGCCTTCGAGGCTAGGTAGCGCACACCAACTCACCATAAGTGAGGGGAGGAGGAAAGTATCTGCTTCAAGTGTGGTGAAACAAAATAAACAAACAAAGTGCAAGATAAATAACCGAGCCGAAAAGCTTCAAAGAGGTAAAGGAATATCCCTGGAACGTAAGAAAGGGTGTCCAAATTCAATCTAGGTTTATTTATACTCGTCGCGCCAAAACATGGCTTATGATCGAGCGCCCCCCCGACAGGAGCTTAACGCCGGCCGGGATCCACCGATGGGACTGGGGTCCTGCTACCCCCGCTAAAAACAGGCAACTAAATACAAGATACCAAAACCTCCGAACCCAAACCATCCTGACCCGTTAGAGACACCGAGGCAACTCCACAAGCCAACACCCCTGCGAGCAAGCAACACACGAAAGCTAAGTACAAGTCCATCAACAGTCCTAGCACCCGCCCGTCCCACCTAGCCAGGCCACGGGAATCCCAGCACAATCAATAAATCACTACCACCGGCAGCATTGCTCCGATCTCGTGCCTCTTATCCTCATAAAATTCATAACAAAATAAATCCACCACCATCAACCCCACCCGGCACCCAAGAAAACGTTCCAGCACTGTCCCTTGGTAGGGCCATGACAAAGGGGCGGTACAAAGCCAGTCTCCCCTAAGCAATCAACCGAGGCAGGCATAAAGCCCACCCCTCGTACCGTAATAGCCAACCCAAGACACCCCTAGGGCAATATCCTTATAGGTATCCCAACCTATGTAGAACTGTCCATATCCACCTCTTCTCCATGTTCCTCCGCATCCTCAAACTCTTGGGTAGCTGGACGGGGGCGAGAAGGGCAAACAGGTGAGTGGGATTCGTGTGGGCCATCACAGTTCACACACCTGTGTGTGGTATGGCTGCAGGGACGGCCACGAAGGCGGCAGGTAGCGTTGGGGCAGGAGTGATCCCCAGTGCAGTGAGGGAGAAGGCACCAGCGGCAGGAGGCAGGCAGGATGCATTTGATGCTATGGTGGCCAAACTTGTGACAGTTAGCACACTGGGTGTATTTGTTGAAGCGTAGACGGCGCTCGGTACGGTAGGTGTTGGAGAAGGCAGAGCGGCGTTTGCCAATAAACGAAGGAGCCTTGGGTCCAGTGATGGAAATAACAACAGCTGAGGCGAGTTTGCCGATGCGTGCTATATCTGAGGTGAGCCACCTAGGCTGTTCGGTAAGAGACAAGCCAGAATTAAAGGTGGTGAGTTCTTGGGCAAGCGATGCCAGAGGAGTGGGGGTAGCGATGCCGTGTACCAGAAGCTGAGTGGCAGGAGTATCAAGATGGACGGTAGAGGGACCAGGAATGAGGTGCAAGAAGGTGCCAACTTTGCTGTTGACAGTGGTTGCTCTAACGGTATCCATAGTAGTAAGGGTAACATGTCCATCCCGGAGAGAGACAGACTGGATCAGAGTGGAGGCCAAGGCCTGGTTGATGCTGGCGCGTAGCTGTACAGCAGTAGATGTAAGGGGGGCAGCGTCTCTTTTGATGATGAGCCAACGCTCGCACATGGTAAGGCCCTTTTTCTTTTCGGTAAGGGGCTTAACCGAGGGAGAGGGGGGTTTGGCTGGCTTGAGGCCAGGCTTCGTGGGTTTCTGAGAAGGCTTCCTTGTCCTCCTAGTGACGGTAGCCCAAGAAGGGGGAGCTGCCGGCCCAGAAGGTTGGGGATCGGGAAGGGTAGAAGGTAGGGGAGGGACAGAGGGCTGCTCTGTTGTGTCGGTAGCAGGAGGTGCTGGCAGGGCAGTGGTGTGGGCAGGCTGAGATAGAGTGGAGGCCCGAAGGGCGTCCAACTCCTCGGTTAGGGCGGTGATGTGCTCGGTTAGCCCATCAGTCACCTTCCTGTAGTCTTGGTGCAAAATTTGCATCCTGTGGATCATAAGGGGAAAGGCTTTTGCAAACAAGTACGGTGCTTCCGTCTTCTGAGCATCTGCCAACTCCCCAAATATATGCATGAAGGCGCCGTTGGGTCCTTCATATTCGTCTGGCGAGTATCGTACACTGGTAGTGGTACCACTGCGTGGTCGTTTAAGCGAGGGGGGGCCCTGAGGCCGAAAGACAGGTGATAAGCGACCCTGCCTACAAGACTGTGAGGCCCTGTCAGGCTGGGTAGGAGGTTGCGGAACGAGAGGGGGTGAAGACCCCATGGTGGGAGTGATGAGGAGAAACTTTGACCCTGGTCGGGCCAAAGAAAGGTATCGTGGTGGATAAGATAATTCCCTGGAACGTAAGAAAGGGTGTCCGAAGGAGATTACCAGATTGCGTAAAGAACATAAAATATAAGGGGGCGCACGCCCTTATATAGGTAGGAAATCCTTCGCAATCACTAATACAAAAGAAAGTCCTTGGCATCGCGCGCAGCGGCGATCCTTCCATCAAGTTCCGCCAGGTTCCGTAGCGTGGCAACCAACCCCAATCATAGTACAAAGGAAATCCTACCAAGCAACCAAAGAAACATAACCCATATATGCAACTAAAAACCCAATACTCCGTACCCATACAGGGTCGGGTGGCCGTGACAGCTTGCTGGATAGTTTCTAAGGTCTAGTGGCAGTCTCCTAAAGTATGAAGTGAATTGGTCCAGAATTGTAATATCTAGGTAATAAGAATCAGCATAGAAGTTGGATATTAAATCAAGCAAGAGCTGGTGCTTGGTTAATTTGTTTTATGTTTTAAGTATCAGTTGATGGTTAGTTTGTCTTATGTTTTGTTTTACGTATCAGTTTATACTGAGTTTGTTTTAAGTTTTATTGCAAGTATCAATTGATAGTTGGTTATTTTTATGGTTTGATTGAGTAAGAATATAAGTGAGAATTCATGATTGCACTCAAAGACATGGACTCAAAATGATGGCCGTCTAGCTTTTCAGAGCTAGCAGTCTTGGACTGATAGCATTTCAATATACTCAGTTGAACCGGCATCTTTATATTCCTATTACAGTGTCAAAATGGCCCTTAGTGTGCTTACAATCAGCGATCTCTACTAGAATATCATGCTACTCCTCTGGTTCCTGACAACATGATTAAAGGCCTGGCATGAACATTTCATATCAAATTGATATTAAATAGATAACTACTATGCATTTTTGAAACCATTCACAATCGGGATGAGACTCCAGAGTCGTTGCTAGTCAGGACTAGTTGTAACGGGGGCTCCCTCAGGTAGATGGCTCCTAAGGATGCGACCGCACCAAACTTCCAATCTCTCAAACACAGCTCTTGCAAAAGTGTAAAGAATAAAAGTAAAACGGTAAAACTTAATATCGTTAAGCTCAGGCTTATCTCAATTAAGGTCTCTCGAGAGGATGTTGATTGTGTCGGGGTAGGAGAGTTCTCGTATAATCTTTAAGTAGTCAGACTTATACCAAAAACTCCCCCATCAGGTTACTGTCACGGCCACCCAGCATGGTGGACGTGGAGGAACATTGGACTGTTGGTTGCATATATCGGCTGTGGTTTCTTTGGTTGCGTTGTAGGG
>LN891009.1:526351-544033 GCA_900010015.1 Tuber aestivum | reverse complement strand
TTCACTAGGCCCTCTGCCATCCAATTTCCCTCTCTTCCAGCCCCTGGCCTGCTGCCATCCTCCATTCCCTCCATCTCTCCACCTCTGGCTCCTCCCATTGATATCCCAGTCCTCCTTCCTCCTCTTCCCAAATTGTATCCGCCATCCCACTACTTCCATTGCCACAGCCCTCACACTCTGGCACTTGTCCAAGGTGGCCTTGCCTAGTTGCAACCCAACTCTTTCTCACAAACTCTCCTAAAGCCAGTAGCCCAGCCTTAGCCCCAAGCATATCTGGGAGGTGAAAGCGTTGAGCCACTGATCTTAGGAGGTGTATATGCTGTTGGTATCTGCTGCAGTATAGGATCAGGTGTTCTGGTGTCTGTGGTGGTGATGTGCTCTTAGTATAACTGCATCTGTCACCAACATTCTCATCCAATCTGCTAAGATAGGAATTGAAGTAGCCATGCCCAAGCCTAAGTTGGGTGACTGTTGCAAGTTGTGGTCTGTGGAGCTGAAAGAAGTGTAGTGGAGGATGCAGAGAAGGTAGGTGGAAGTGGATAGACCTATAATGTCTGCCCTGTTTAGCTGGTTGTAGCTGTGTCTAGTACTGGTGCCAGGCTTTAAGGGCAGACTGCTTGATCTGTGTCTTCAATTTGGTCAGTGAGAGATAACTGTCTATATCCGGTTGGGGATACTCAGCTACTTGTTTTGCAAGTCTGTCAGCTTCATCATTACCTTGAATACCAGTGTGACTTGGTACCCAATGGAGATGAAGCTGTAAGTCCAGGTCCGAGGATAGAAGGTCCTTTGTAAGTTGTTGAATTTGTTGAGAAATTTGTCATCGAGGGTGGGGAGAGAGTCTGTGAGAGTTGCTGATTGCTGCTAGGTTGTCTGTGAAAACCCAGATGTGCTTGAAGGATAGGCTGGACCTGCTGGCTTCTGTGAGTACTCTGGCAATCCCTACCAATTCCCCATCATACACCTTCCTCCCACATCCTAATCCAACTCTCCATCTTCCAACAATCCCACCACCATGCATCATTACCACTACTGCTTCTACTCCTCCATTTTGCAGTTCACTTCCATCGGTGTAGAGAACCAGGTTTTCTCAATTGTTGAGGGAGTTGAGGAGAGTAATATGACTTTTGGCTGCAGTGTCTTTGTCTTCCTGGCTGATAGTGACGTCAACTCTGGAGGTGGTGTCAGGCAGGTTGGTATCCCAGGGTGGTTGCAGGTTTGGGTAACACTGTTCAACATCTTGTCCTACAGGCAGGAATGAACTTAGTGTATTTAATACTCTTATTAGTTGGGTGGGGAACTTAGCTTGCTCAGAATCAGTTTTCCTCCAATCAGCCTGCATCTTGCCATATGGCTCATGCTGAGGATTCTACAAGTAGGTTCTGTTATGTTGCTTGTAGGTAGAAGTCCAAGATATGTCACTGTCAGAGGAGGAGGAGCATGGTCCACCCAGCTTCTGGTACATGGCATCGCCACCTCTACCTCTCTGGCATCTCTTGCCCAAGAACTCACTACCTTCAACCCAGGCTTATCTCTTACTGAACAACCAAGGTGGCTTACCTCTGATTTAGCACCCATCGGCAAATTCGCCTCAACTGTTGTTATTTCCATCACTGGACCTAAGGCTCCCTCTTTCGTGGGCAAGCGCCTCTCTGCCTTCTGCAACACCTACCATACCGAGCACCGCCTGCGCTTCAACAAATACACTCAGTGTGTCAACTGCCACAAGTTTGGCCACCATAGTATCAAATGCATTTCACCTGCTTCTTGCCACTGGTGCCTCCTCCCTCATGCTACTGGGTATCACTCTTGTCCTACCGCTACCTGCCACCTTCGTGGCCATCCCTGCAGCCATACCACACCCAGGTGTGTGAACTGTGATGGCCCACATGAATCCCACTCGCCTGTTTGCCCTTCTCGCCCCCATCCAGATACCCAAGAATCTGAGGCCTCGGAGGAACATGAAGAAGAGGTGGACATGGATGACTCTGCATAGGTTGGGATACCTATAAGGATATTGCCCTAGGGGTGTCTTGGGTTGGTTATTACGGTGCAAGGGGTGGGCTTTTATCCCTGCCTCAACTGATTGCTCAGGGGAGACTGGCTTTGTACTGCCCCTTTGTCATGGGCCATTCGAGGGACAGTGCTGGAACTCCTTCTTGGGTGGCGGGTGGGGTTGGTGATGTTGGATTTACTTTCTTATGAATTTTATGAGGATAAGAGGTGCGAGACCGGAGCAATGCTGCCGCTGGTAGTGATTTATTGATTGTGCTGGGATTTCCGTAGCCTGGATAGGTGGAGCGGATGGATGCTGGACTGTTGATGAACTTGTACTTTAGCTTTGGTGTTGGTGCTTGCTCACTGGAGTGGTTAATGGCACGGGGACGGAGGACTGGTATCTTGTATTTAGTTGCCTGTTTTTAGTGGAGGTAGCAGGGCCCCAGTCGCATCGGTGGATCCCGACCAGCATTAAGGTCCTGTTGGGGGGGCGCTCAATCATAAGCCATGTTTTGGCGCGACGAGTATAAACAAAATTAGATACAATTTGGACACTCTTTCTTACGTGCCAGGGAATTATCTTGTCCACCACGATACCTTTCTTTGGCCCGACCGGGGTCCAAGTTCCTCCTCATCATCTCCATCCTGGGGTCATCACCCCCTCTCCTTCCGTAACCTTCTACCCAGCCTGACGGGGCTTCGCAGGTTCAGCTATCACTTATCTTTCGGCCTCAAGGCCCCCCCTCGCTTAAACAGCCATGCAGTGGTACCACCACAACTATACGAGTACCAGAGGCCTATGAAGGTGCTAATGGCATCTTCTTGAAGATGTTTGATGATTTGGCAGAGGCAGCCAGGATTGAAGAACCTCTCACCTTTGGAAAAGCCTTTCCCGTTATACTCCACGTGATGCAAACATTACACGAAGACTACAGGAATGCGACCGATGGGCTAACGGAGCACATCATCGTCCTTACTGAGGAGTTGGATGCCCTCCGTGCCTCCACTCTATCACAGCCTGCTCATACTACTGCCCCGCCGCACCTCCTACTACCTATACTACAGAGCATCCCTCTGTCCCTCCTCCTCCTTCCACCCTACCCCATACCCTACCTCTGGGCCCGGCAGCTCCCCCTTCTTGGGCTACCGTCACTAGGAGAGCAACGGAGCCTTCTCAAAACCCTCAAAGCCTGGCCCCAAGCCAGCCAAACCCTCCCCCTCTTCGGTTAAGCCCCTTACCAAAAGGAATAAGGGCCGGACCATGGGCAAGGGTTAGCTCATTATCAAAAGAGACGCTGTCCCCATTACCTCTACTGCTTTGCAGCTACGCGACAGCATCAACCAGGCCCTGGCCTCCACTCTCATCCAGTCTGTCTCCTTCTTGGATGGACATGTCACCCTCACTACTATGGACACCGTAAGAGGAACCACTGTCAACAGTAAAGTTGGCATCTTTTTGAACCTGATTCCTGGTGCCTCTATTGTCCACTTCGATACCCCTGCCACCCAGCTTCTGGTACATGGCATCGCTACCTCCACCCGTCTGGCCTCGCTTGCCCAAGAACTCACCATCTTTAACTCCGGCTTATCTCTCACCGAACAGCCTCGCTGGCTTACCTCAGACACAGCACGTATCGGCAAACTTGCCTCAACTGTTGTTATATCTATCACTGGACCCAAGGCTCCTTCTTTTGTTGGCAAATGCCTCTCTGCCTTCTCCAACACCTGCGGTACCAAACGCCATTTACGCTTCAACAAATACACCAAGTGTGCCAACTGTCACACATTTGACCACCATAGCATCAAATGCATCCTGCCTCCTTCTTGCCACTGGTGCATCCTTCCTCACCCTACTGGGGATCACTCCTGCCCTACCGCTACCTGCCGTCTTCGCGGCCATCCTTGCAGCTATGCCACACTCAGGTGTGTGAACTGTGATGGCCCACACGAATCCCATTCGCCTATTTGCCCTTCTCACCCCCGCCTAGATACCCATGAATCTGAGGCCGTGGAGGAACACGAAGAAGAGGTGGACATGGTTGGTTCAACATAGGGTGGGATACCTATAACCATAGTGCCCTAGGGGTGTCTTGGGTTGGTTATTACGGTGCGAGGGGTATGGCTGTTAGGCCTGTCTCAATTGATTGCCTAGGGGAAACTGGCTTTGTACCGCCCCTTTGCCATGGCCCTTTCAAGGAACAGTATTGGAACACTTTCTTGGGTGCCGGGTGGGGTTGACTTTGGTGGATTTACTTTGTTATGATATTATGAGGATTTTAGGTGCGAGGCTGGAGCAATGCTGCCAGTGGCAGTGATTTATTGATTGTGCTGGGATTTTCGTGGCCTGGCTAGGTGGAGCCGATGGGTGCTGAACTGTTGATGGACTTGTACTTTAGCTTTGGTGTTGGTACTCGCTCACCACAGTGGTTAATGGTACAGGAATCCAGGATCAGTATCTTGTATTTAGTTGCCTGTTTTTAGCGGCCGTAGCAGGGCTCCAGTCCCAGTAGTGGATCCCGACTGCCGTTAAGTTCCTGTCAGCAGAGCACTCTATCATAAGCGATGTTTTGGCGCGACGAGTATAAATAAACTTAGATATTATTTGGACACCTGTACTTCGGAATTACACCCTCTACTTTCTGGCGTCCTCTTGAACCTCTGAACCCTGACCCTGAACCCCTGAAGCCCGAGCCTCGTACAACTTGCTTCGGTTGTACCCCCACACCTAGACCTCGTCTCCAGAGTCCTGCCTGTCCTGATCGTGGTGTCCCTTGGGCTACCCGACCCTCAGACCCTGTCCGTTACACAGGAGGAACGTGGGGTGTTGTAAAAGGAGCGACTTCGGGGAGTAGCGATGGGAGAGACTTTGGGGGCACTGATGGGAGTAACTTTGAAGGTGCTAACCAGAGGGACTTCACGGGCCCTGATGGGGGAGACTTTGGAGAGGGTGACAGGAGTGACTTTGGGGGCACTAATGGGAAGGCCCATCGTGCTCCTAGGGATGCCATTCTTGGTGCCCACTAGACACGGTAGCTGGAATCACACTTCATGGTGCCACTGGCGCCCCGGTAGAAACAGATAGCTTGCTAGTCAATCTGGTTGCTTGTACCCGGGAGCTGGAGATCCGAAGCAATGAGACACAGAATGCGGGGCAGAGTAAGAACGTCCACAAGCAACAGCAGGTCGGTGTCAGGTTGCGTCGGATTGGGGGACAAAGTCAATCTCCAACATGGTTTGAGATTCTCAGGTGGGCGGTGCATAGTCCTATGTGGGTAGTTAGCTCTAGAGGTTTTGCTCAAGTTAGCTATACACAGTATAGATTTTAAAACTTACATTGTTAAGAGAAACTATATCGAGGCTGGGCATCGCCAGACCCTCCTCTTCCTCCTCCTCCTTCAACTCACTTTCTGCCTCGTGCATGGCCTCTCCCAGGTCTCACTCCTGGACTTGGCCATCTGAGAGACTCCGGTCAAAGAATGGATACCAGCTGCGTCCAGGCTTGGACTCCTGCCTCGCTACCCCCTCCTCAAGTGACTCTAGCAACAGCATATCCAATGGAGCTTTAGCCTCCCACTAGTTTGCTAGGAGCCATGTCCAGATATCATCATCTCCATACATGATGATAGTATCCAATAGAGGAAAAGGTTTTCTGGAGTCCCAGCATAAGTGGCTGGAACCATAAGCAGTCGCACAGAGAAGATACCGGGGGTAACTGATGGCCGTCTCCACTCATTGTGCCAAAACAATTCCCAGCAGATCCCCCATGCTCGGGGATGGGAGGATACCCCAGGCCGCACCCCAGTCCTGCTTGGGGGAGTACCAGGGGTAATCTGAGAATGGATGCTCTAGCGGGTGAGCATCCGTCCAACACACGATGTAGATTCATCTCACCAGAGGGCTATAAGGGGAGGTTAAATTGATTGTAGGCACTAGTGAAATCTGTAAGTACTATTGAAACTCAACATATATGGCAAAGAATACTTACTCATGCTTTCTTCTGCCATGCCAACCCCCTCTCTCCTCCGCTGTGCTACAATGCTCGATCATGATCAGAAGCTTCTTGGCAGACTCCGTTGCCGTTACAACCACAGCGAAAGAAAAAACCACACCAAGTTTTTCGCCGAGCCCCCACCTCATTGGTCAACAACCAAATCTTCAAGCTTCCCCACCCACTTTACAGACTTTTCATCAACAAATCATCCTCTATTATTTGTTTTCCATCACCTTTTATCAACTGAGTCCTTCCCCCATCACCTCTGATGCCCCAACGGGCTAGAGGCAGAGGCAGGGGTGCTGCTAACCCCCTGGCACACCCATTCCAACCCCACCAGAGTACCCCAGCTGCAACCACGCCTGGAGACACCCACATGGATGAAGACATCCCTTCTCCTGTGGATACAGTCCAGCCTCCCGCTACTCCAAACCAGCCTACACCTGGCTCTGCTCAGTGGTCCCGATGGGAACCAGACAACACTGACAGAGACACTACCTTCAACACCAAACTACGAGTCAACTACCTTGAGGACTCCTTCCAATCACTCATCAACCACCTCAGTATTGTCCAGCAAAGACACATCAGCGACACTGCTATCTTGAAAGGGCAAATTGACGAACTCAACCAACAAATTTCACACCTACAAGACCAGCTTCAACAGCAAGCCTCCACCCCCGCTCCCCCACCCCCAACCCTACCAAACCCTCCAACTCAGCAAACCTGGGCCCAGAGGACAGCCAAAGCACACCCTCCCCGCCCCTCTACTACTACACCAAACAGAACTTCACCAGCTGAAGTTTTGACCAAACGAGACCGTGCCATTGTTATTGAAAGAGATGGCACTGCCCTCCCAGATGACACCAACCACCTCCACATTCGCTATGCTGTCAACACAGCAATCACAAAACAGCTTATCTCAACTATTGAGTTCACGCCTAACCACCATGTCCTCCTCATTACCAAGGATAACACTCCTGCCTCCACTGTCCTCAAGAACCATCGCTTTGTTATTGAGGAAGCTATCAGAGCTACCATTCCTGCCGCCTCTGGCCTCAGAAAAGATGAAGTCTGGCATAAGGTCATCATCCACGGCATCCCAACCACCACCACCTTCCCCACAGTCCAGGCAGAGATTGAAGCTTTCAACCCTGGCACCCACCTCCCCCGCCCTCCCAGATGGCTCACCACTGAAGCCCAACGCCAGAACAAGGCTGCATCAGCCATGGTTCTCATGATTGCAGGCAGAGACCCCACAGACAAAGCCCTCAGCAGAGGCCTCTCCCTCTTTGGCAGGAAGTTTAAGGTGCAACGTTACCTCACCTTTGGTCCTGACACCCAATGCTCTAGATGCTTGAAGTTTGGCCACCACCCAACCCAATGCACCAAGACCTCACACTGTGCGATCTGTTTACAGGAACATCCAGCCCACCTCCATACTTGCGGAAGATCAGACTGCCCTACCAAGGGCAAGCCATGCCTTCACACCACAATCCTCTGCCTCAACTGTGGCAACAATCACCTCGCGACCTCTAAGGATTGTCCTACCTACCTACACGCACACCAGGCAGCAACTGATAGGAGGAGCAGGGCTGTTTAGGTTTTATTACTTTGTTTTTCCTTTATTTGTTAGGCTTTAGGCGGGGAGGAGGATTTTATTATTTGCGCTTTGGCCGGGGTGCCCAACGAAAAGTATGACACTATCATGTAGTAAGAGACGGATTCATAGCCCTGGTACTTGAGAGTACCCTGATGTATGTAGTGCCGCTTCATAGCCTTTGGCTCCATAAGCGAGATAATGACATATATATATATATATATATATCTAGAAGCTTCTTGGCCATGTCCTTGACCAAGAGCTTCAGCTTACTATCAAGCTCGACAATGTCATCAGCACAAGATTGCTATTTCAGCCACTCATCACGAATCGAAACAGGAGGAGGGGAGCAGGCCAACGTGAGGATTGACTCCAATTACATATTGGTAAGCTTGTTGGGGTCCCATGCAAGTGTGGTGATGTAGGCCTTCACATGGTCATACTACGAGAGGTACACTATGCTGGGGCGGTGGGGGTCTGGGAAACGACACCCACTTTGCACAAAAGCTATATCTTCGAAGCAATGTTTAGAAGACGGATGTATGTTTGTTCCGATCCAGTGCTTCGCTCCCTTGGTGTTGACTTACTTGGAGTCCTCGATAGCTGGTATAAATGCAGACTACTTACTAGACACCTGATGATGACTGTGTATAGATAGATCATTATTAGCTTGGTCTATCCTTGTTTGCACCATCATCAAGACTGTTTAACAGGTGGGTTTACTTATGTTCTTTCAAATTCTACCACCAGAGCTGCCTGTTACAAACTGTAACTAGGCAAGGCAGATTTTAGATAGCTCGGAATTCCGAGCTATAGGTATGTGGGAATTTCACATGATGCACACTAGTGCACCATAGGTTATTATATTTACCTGTTCGTGACTCACAGTTCTGAGTCACACGATATTATGATTTTCGCATATGACTCAATTTATGGGTCATGGGTTTTACTCAGGTGACGCAAGTTGCACACCTGACTTGCTTATGATGTTTTGATTGGTTTTAGGAAGATTGCGTAGCGACTCATAGGAGTCAGCTGAGGGATTTCGCGTGACTCATATTTATGAGTCACAGAGTTTGCGTGACGCAAGGTATGAGTCACATCAGGTGAAGAACTACTATATAAGGGATCGCTAGGACCCCGAGTATTAGTTCTTCACACGTTCTTCTTGTTTATTCCCTACCTATAAGTTTCATCAATAAAACCTACCTTTACGCTCTTTAAGATTTATCTTAAGAAACCCAAGAATTGTCTTTCCTCCCAAGCGAGAAACCTATTTCTTGTCCCACGACAAACAGCTAAGTCCTAAGCGAGGACTTACAAAGAATAGAGAAATAGGCGCGATAAGATAGAAGTCAAAGGACTTGACTATCAATGTCGCATAGGCATAGGCCTAAGAACTATTACCTCGCCCCAAGTTAAGGACGGTTACCTGTTGTATCACTTACCCGTCGGCTAAGATTGTTAACATTAGAATGTGTCTACAACGCGACACTTAACGATTACACAATGGATCCATTCAACAGAGACTACAAGGGAGACATAGACATCCAAGACGATGGATTTGCACTAGAAGAACTAGAACAAGCGCTAAGCGAAGCAAGTGAATACTCGGCAAGAACTACAAGCCCAGTCACACCTGAACGAGTTACCTTTCTGGACAAAGAAGAGGTACCAGAAACACCGACACCTGAAAGAATGTCAGGACCAGCACCCCCTCAGATGATCACAAGGGACGAAGTGCAACAGATGATACGAGAAGCTATAAGAGGAACTGGGCAACAATCTAAAGTCAAGACCCCACCACGATATGATGGAGAAAGATGCAAGCTACGAGGATTCATGGTCCAACTCTTGACCTACGTCGATGTAGTTGGATGGACAACAGGAAACGACCAGGACAAAATACGATATACTCTCACCCTATTGGACAGAACAGCACTAGAATAGATAACCCCTATCGTGGTCAGCAACACTGCACCCTGGACAGACTGGGCCAGCTTCAAGGCAGTATTCCAAGCCCAATTCATGGACATAAAATCAAGCCTATCAGCAAGGAACAGATTGGAAGAAATTCGCCAAGGGATAAAACTTGTTACCGATTACTGGTACGAGTTCCGACAACTCCAGTACGATGCAGAGTGCGACGAGGCCTCCACTATAAGGTGGTTCATGAAAGGCTTGAGAAGAACCTATCAAGACGCCTGGAGATACAGCAAAGAAAGATTTATGACAACCGAAGTGATGGCCCATTGGGCCATTCGAAAAGAAATCTAGTTCGGACAACTATACTGGATTCAAAAGAACTAGTCAAACTCAATGCAAAACAACAATACAGGCGCAAGAAACCAAGGTACACCCAGGAACCAGAATGGAACCTATAGAACCACCACCCAAGGAGGTGACACAATGGACCTGGACGCAACGAGAAGGAGACCATCACTCAATCTTGCAAAAGACGAGTACCTCTGACAACGAAACAATAATGTATGCCTAAAATGTGGTATAAGTGGGCATATGATCAGGGATTGCAGACAACCCGCCAACTGAACTCTGACACAAGGAAGAAACCAGCAAAACATGAAGCCAAACCTTAGGTTTCAACCACGCAGCAACCTAAGGGAGATCCAAATTGAAGACAATTATGAGATGACAGCAAAGGACGAAGGTCCCCAGCAATAGATGGTCTACGGGACCCTACGAAAGACAAACTCATCTCGATGACCAACTACTACACTCTTTTAAGCGCGGACACGAAAGATAACGACAATGATCATATCATGATCAAAACAAATATATATAATGACAAAAAACCAACAATCACGATACATGCAATGCTCACCTCAGGAGCCACAGAAGACTTCATCGATGAAGAAGTCTGCAGAAAATATCAGCTCAAAACCAAGAAAGCCAAAACAGAAAGACAGATTTACCTAGCAGATGGAAAACCCAGTGCAAGGGGACTGATAACCCATACCACGCAAGTACCTATGGAAATTGGAAACCACAGGGAAGTGGCTACCCTCCAAGTGGCAAATCTACAACACCATGAGATAATTCTCGGAATGCCATGGTAAAAACAATACAATCCCACATTGGACTGGGAAGGAGGAAAAGTTATGTTTACCAGTAAGCCATGTACGACATCGTGTCTCAACAGTTCACCAGTGGTATATGCAACTGCAGAAGAGAAAGCAAATCAAGAGAACCTAGAAGCAAGATTCAACCAAGTTCCAGCAACCGATCAAAGGATCAAAGTTCAGAAATTAAGCCATGAGGCTAAGATACCCACAAGAGGATCCAAGAAGGCAGCAGGTCATGACCCATATGCCAATGAAGAAGTCATGATACCAGCCCAAGGGCAGGTAGTTATCCCTACTGGAATAGCCATAGCGCTACCTCAAGGCACCTATGGGTGTATAGCACCACGCAGCGGTCTCGCAGTCAAACACCGACTCACTACCAATGCCCGAGTAATAGACGCCGACTATACAGGTGAACTGAAAGTTGTCATGGTCAACCTAGGGAACCAGGGTCACAAGGTAGAAAAAGGTGACAAGATTGCGCAGCTGATCATCGAAAAGATCAATGAACAAGAATTCCAAGAGGTGACAAGCCTGAGAGAAATAATCATAGGAACCAAAGAGTTTGGAAGTACGGACAACCAAGGTCCAACCAAGAAGAATCAACCAAAGGTTGAAATCAATAGGATATCGGCACAAGCATTGAACAAGTTCTACTGCAGAGGAGAAGTGGCAGGAATCCTTAAATGGGATATCCAAGAAGAAGGAATAAGTCTGGCCAAAATCCACATCAGTACAGAACTGGCCATAAGAAGTCGAACTCAAGCAAAAGAGGAACGATTGAATCAAATGATACCAAAAGAATACCACCAACACTTGGACCTATTCCAAGAAAAGGAATCAATCAAGCTACCACCTCACAGACCTGAGGTTAACCTGGCAATTGACCTGGAAGGATCTACTGCGGGACTACCAAAGAAAAGAATATACCCATTGGGAGAAACCGAACTTGAAGAACTAAGAAAATACATCCAACAAAACTTGGAAAGAGGATGGATTAAACAATCCCATCAGCAAAAAAAGATGCTTGCGTCCTGTGGGTCCTGTGCGTCAGACGCACAGGACGCATGGGACGCAAACTGTTACTCAGGACGCGACGCCGCGGCGCCCTGGCGCCCAAACTCCCCACTTTCTCGTTGCTGCCCCCTGCTCCCATCTGGACATCGCTCCCGATGCCCGCTACGTCTGGACTGTCTATGCCGCACCCCCTCATCATCTCAATCCCGCGGCACCTGAGCACATTGCGCTGTAACTACCTAACTCCTCCCGTTCTCCATCCTGATCCCAATTACTGAATCCTCCCCTCTTCTAACTTGGTTAACCGTGCGCCTCACCATCTGGACTTGACGCCCCATCTCCTTGACAACTCTGGGCAGTTCTGGTATGTTCGTTGTCCTGTCTGGACGTCTACATAGCACTCGTGGTTGATCCGGATATCATGGTATCTGGTTCCACAATCCTGACACCCTGTGAATATTTCATCTGTGATCTGGACCATGCCTGGCCCCCATTTCGCTCTGGTATTGTGTTCTCTACGCGCATGTCCGGATTGATACATTTTTCTCACAATTTCTACAGTTGGGCCTGGTTCTGCTTTCTTCACCTTTGGCTCTTTTACAGTGCACGATTGCGTCATGAACTTCAAGTTTCGTACAAGTAGCTACATGACGTCTATGGAGTTCAGTGTCAGGTCATCTCTCTGCAATTTAATTCCTTATTGCATGTATTCCTCCCCCTCGCCAACTCTCCTAAAATACCCTCTCCCCCTCGTCAATTCTCCTGAAGTACCCCCTCCCCCCCCACTTTGGACGTCCGCACCCTTTCCTCAGACGCCCAATGCTACATAATCGCAACTGCCCGACAGTCCTACGGGCGCCTCTTTCGTGCCTTGAAAATCGTCGAAACTCAACGAGAGTCGTGACATCTGAGATGATCTGTCAATGCCGCACTCTAGGGTATCATCCTGGCTGCTTGGGTCACAATGTCGGAACGCTAGCGCTGGGCTCCCCGATGTCTGGCCAAAATCAGATGTCATATCAGTGTCCTGCGATAGATTCCGGCTATCTCCGCGTACCAGTCCTGATATCATGGGTGATTCAGGTTGGTGTAGATCTGCCAGCGGGGCTGCCGGTGTGATTGCCTGGATTCCCGGTTCTCCAGCTCTGCTGCAACAGCATCCCAGTCATCATCGTAGCCTTCCTGTCGATCTTCCTGGACACCATATTGTTGCTCGACCTTCTGGGTGAGAGTCCGCCGGATTCCTGCGAGAATCCTGTCCTGTACCCACGCTGGACATTTCCGCCACGTTCGAACCTGCCTCGTAAAGAGGTCTTGCGCGAGAGCGATATGTTAGTCGGATCGGTGTCGTATGCAGCATGAAGAGTTTCGGGAGCATCTTACCTCCTACCACATCAGGCTTGAAGTCCCTCGGTTCCACGTATGCCCCCGTCTGCCACACCCTAAGTCTATGGCAGATTATAGCACAAGTCAAACACACCATAGTGCTGTTGATCTCCATTATAAAGTCAGGTTCTAGAATACCTTGCATTTTCTTTCCCGCGAAATACTTGCCATAGATAGCATCGGCGATCTGAGATGCAAGGAATCTGAAACTGAGATTCTGTGCACAGTTTAGTCTGAGTTAGCAAGAATCCAAGGTCTACCAATTCTGCTGCCAGTGGCCAACCGCGTACCCGACCAGGTCGCACATAAACCGATCCCCTTCTAAGAGATATTCAACCCTGCGCTGGACAGCTGCAGGGTGCTGGGGCAGTTCGTATAACTATACAATATTATGCTTCAGATGGTAGAGGTATTGTGACCTTACCCCAGAGTGTTTTTGTCGTATCTATCTTTGTTAACAATCTGCAGTGCATCCGGTCATTGATTACTGACTTACCAGGTTCAAAATATACTCTGATGGCTCAATATTGGCAGGTTCTGACGTCTTATCCAGCGCCTCGCACCAAACGCTATGTATCTTGGCCGTCAAAGCAACCACATTTGGCACTGGGTCAACAAAAAGGGTGTAACGGAGAATCAAAGTCTTGGCCATTTCTAGTATCGGACATTCAGGTCTGGTCTCAAAATTCCGGCGAGTGGGATTTACGCCCCGGTTCCCCCCCCGTTGAGGTGTACCCGGATCAACTGCTGGGCTGGAACTTCTGATAACAGACGAGCTTGCCTGTCTGCTGTCTGCTGGAGATGAATCACGAGCGGAACTTGATGATGGAAGGATCGCAGGGCTGTACGCCCCACCCCGAATTATGCGACTTTGAAGCACTGGCATTTGCCGGGTAGTCACGACGTCCTGTGATCCTGACATGGTTGAGATCCGAACGGTTCTCATGCGTTCCTGCCCGTGTCTCATCCCAGATTTTGCTCCCCAAGCCCGCCCTGGTGTGGTGCCATCAGCGATCTCAATATCTTTCGGATCAGGTCCGATGTCTGGTTCGGATTCCTTGGATAGTGGCGTATTCTGGTACTCATCACTGCTATTGTCAGATACCTGTACAGGTTCCGTATCGAGTTGTGGGTTGTGTTCGGTTTCTAGTTCTGTATATGCCGTGGTCTGTGATGTGCTCTTCCGGGGACGCTCTGGTGGTCTTGCTGCTTGGCTTGCAATTGGCGGTGGAGAAGAACCCTGACGTGCTGAACGCTCACTTGGCCGTGTGCTCTGTGAGCTGTGTGTTTCATTTTGTTGGGTTGCCGGTCTCGATTTTTTGAATGCCATCGTCCCGGATCCGGCGCTGCCTCTGAGTCCATTCGGATTGCCTGCTCCCGGGTTTGGCTGACTGCGGGAGTGGGCCTGAGAATCCTTTTGCATGATGTAATTGTACTTACCTGTAGTATCTTGCACCAAAGTTGGGATTCAAAGTGTAGGAATGTGGTATTCTGGGTATGGATAAGAGTGGGTAGGCGTAGAAACCTCTTGTGTCCAACGACGCGCCGGTTCTTATACCAAAACACTACATTTAAGGGGGTTGGGAAGAACATGGTATCACTCGGTATTGGAGGCAAAGAATCAGGTACGAAAATGCGTTTTCCGAACTTTCTCCAGACTCTCTCTGAACTTTCTCCAGACTCTCCACGTCCCCGAATCACACTGGCAGCCTGGTAAGATGGCTGTGGAAATGAAAAGGGTGCTACCGCTACGAGTTGGCATCCATCTAGCTACAAACGGTGTTGTGTAGCGACGTGGATTCTTTAGTAAAACTGCCCATGTCTAAAAGGGATTGGTTGAATCTAACCTCACCTCCGGACACCGAATCCACTAGGCTGGGCGGCTGGGAGGATTCCATCATGTAAACCAATCACAGAAGTGCTCCAGAGGCAAACTCTTGACGCCAAGCTAGAACGGCGATAGTGGGCGCCACAGGAACAAAATTAAGCTAAAACTTTGATTTCTAGCTAACTAACTAAGAATACAGGGGCTAACTAAGAATACAAGCCCACACAAGAGGCAAAGGAAACCCGGACGCCAAAAAAAATGAGGTGTAACGATACAGAATGCCGAAGCAAGAAAAGGGGATTAAGAATATATACAAGATGCAAAAATGGATAGGAGAAAAAGGGGCTGAAAGCAAGGTAAAAATGATACCAAAAAAAAGCAAGGGGAAAAAAGAACTCACCAAAAACCAAAGCAAAGAAAAAAACCCCAAAGAGACGAAAGAAAGATCAGGCGTCGGTATTGCGACGTGCTCCGCTGCGGAGCGAACGCGTCGGGGTCTGGACTTCACATTCGTCATGACCCGTCGCATTTTCCCTTACCTGGGCGGAGGGAGAGGGCAGGGAGAATGTGTCGGGGGCACTGGGGCTGTCCCTTGCCCCATCCAGCCTGCCAGTGCTGCGCCGGGTCGCCTGGGAGCCACTAGCTCTACCCGATCTCGGTCGTGGGAGGGCAGCCGGAGGTCGTGGGGTGGGCGCCGGTGTTTGTGGTGGGGGAGCCAGAGGTTGTAGGGGGGGAGTCGGAGGTTGTGGGGGGGGCGCCAGAGGTTGTGGGGGGGCGAGGGGAGGTTGCGGCTTTTGGATGAACTCGGCCATCCATGGCCGGTCCTTCAGCAGCGCCTCCAGGGACTTCCGTTTCTCCTCCTCGGAGGTCTCCAGCGCCGACGCCCTTCTCAGGGGGGAGGCATTCCGGGTTGTTGGTCTTCGGGGCTCTGGCGTCGAGTGAGGGGGGACATGGGAGGGGCCGGCAGACAGGGAAAACCTGGACTGCGGCGGGACCGAGGGGGGAGTATACTCACTCCCGGATCCCCGGGAGCTGCTATCTCCATCCTATATATGATTAGCGATTGACTCTCTAGTAACCGAAAGAAGTTAGGTGCTGAACTTACCTCATGGTGATCGTCCTCGATGACGATCGCTCTCCCCGCCGGGGGCGCAACAATCACGGCATCCTCCACCGCCTCATCCTCCTCCTCCTTGTCCTTGTCCTTATCCTTGTCCTTGTCCTTGTCCTCCTCCTCCTCCTCCGGGACCTCCACCTGCGCCGAGCGGTTCCAGACACCCCAGGGGAAAAAGGGATGTCTGCCATGGGCAGGCTCAGGGGTCGGGTCGCGGTCATCTCCCTCGTCCTGACGGGACTCCAGCACCCAGAGGTCCAGAGGGTCTTTTGACTCCTGCTGGTTAGTGAGGAGCCACGCCAGGATGTCGTTATCCTGGTATAAAAAAACCAGGTCAGACAGAGGGAGAGGTTTGCAGGGCTCACGGGGCAGAGTGCGGGCGCCCTGACCAGTTGCGCCAATGAGGTACCGGGGGTACCCGATCTCGGCCTCCACACGCTGCCCCCGGACCACCCGTAGCATGTCTTGCATGCTCGGTAACTCCAGGACCCCCCAGGCCACCCCCTGGTCCGGGTCCGTGGAGTACCACGGGTGTCCCAGGAACGGGTGCTCAGCCGGAGCAGCACCCGTTCTGCGAATGATGTGAACCCTTATCGCCCGTGGGCAATAAGGGGACCTCCGATCAGGTTTGGCCACTAATAAAGTAAGTATTAGGTTCTATATATATCAGTTTGAGGGGTTACTTACTCAGGCCGACCTCGGCATCAGCATCACGCCCCCGCTCCGACCCCCGGTGTTCGTTGGTCGCCTGAAGCTTCTTGGCCGTGTCCTTGACCAAGAGCTCCATTTGACGTTCGAACTCCACGACGTCTTCCGCCCGATGCTTGGTTTGCACCAGCTCGAGGCGGGTCGACACCGGAGGAAGGAAGCGGGCAAAAACAAAGACGGACTCCAGCTGGTCGTCCGTCAGCCGCGTCGGATCCCACGCGAGGGTCGTAGCGTAAGCTTTGATTTACTCACGCCACGTCAGGTAGGGGCCGGTGGGCCGGTGGGGCTCACTGAAGCCACACCAGCTCTTCGCATAGGCAATATCGCCATAGCGCCCCCTAATAGATTTTTAGTTAGCTTTGGTTACTCTCCCTAGGAGTTGGTTATGCTTTACTTACTTCCCAACTTCCACCGCTGGCGTATATGGAGGGTTCACTCCAGCCGCCCGAATACGACTACATATATTGCGAGTTCATCATTAGCTAAGTGTCACTCCAACTCCTTGGGACGTCCCCTCTGGTTAATAACTTACGCTCTTTCAGCCTCCCCCGCCTGAGTGGCGGCGCGAGGCAAACCTTTCCGGTGTTTGGTGGCTGGTTCACCATGGGGGGGGGGGCTCGTCACTCAGACGGCTATATGAAATTCCTATTAGTATTGCCACCTAAGAACCTGCGAGGGTTTGTTTATACTTACTTCCCCTTGTCTAGTGCCCCGCGGAGCCTCTTGGCCTGAGGCATTGGAGGTCCGGAAGTGGGCCGAAAAAAAGATTAGACGGGGGGGGGGGGGGGCTGTTGGACGTGTGGGGTCCCGGGGGGTTAAGAGAAAAAACGGATTAAGAGAAAAAAGTTTAAAGGTGGGGGGTGGTTGGTCGTCCGGGGCGCCGGGGAGGGAGAAGGAGGAAGATGCTTGGTGGAGGGGGGGTGGTGGTCGGGCGTCTATATGAAATGGTTATTAGTATTG
>LN891009.1:507607-521683 GCA_900010015.1 Tuber aestivum | reverse complement strand
TGTGGTAGGGGGTGCTGGTAGGGTGGACTGATGGGTGGTTGAAGGTTGTTGCAGGAGTTGCTTTGACTGAAGTTGCGCAACTTGGTTGGTGAGGTTGGTGATCATGGATTTCAGGTCCTCTGTGTCCTGAATATGGCGATCTTGGACGACTTTGAGGTGTTTCTCCATGGCGTTGAAGGTGATTTGGAGGATTTTGTATTTGGCGATCATAGCGTTAAGGTCTTCTCTGAGTTGAACAACGTAGGTGTGCAGGGGGTCTGAGGCAGAGGCTTCTTCTTCTGGAGGTTGAAGAGAGGTGCCAACCGTGTAGACTGGTGATGGGGTATCCTCAGCCATCTGAGTGTCATCAGGCAAGGCTGGGGTTTGGGTAGGTAGGGGGTTGAAAGGAGGTGCAAGAGGGTTTGCAGCCCCCTTTCCTCTGCCTTTGCCTTTGGGAGGCATCAGAGGGGTCGGGAGTGGGACTCAGTTGATAGAAGTGATGGAAAACAAATGATAAAGGATAATTTGTTGATGAAAAGTCTGTAAAAAGGGTGGGGGAAGCGGTGAGAGTCGGCTGTTGACCAATGGGGTAAAAGCTCGGCGAAAAATTTGGTGTGGTTTTTTCTTTCCCTGTGGTTGTAACGGCAACGGAGTCTTTTTTTTTTTGCAAATTGGAGTTTGATAAAGATTCTGGGTTCCCTCGGATGGCGGAACTGCTTTCCTAACTAGAGATTGAGACAGATTCTGTGATTCCGGGGGTAGCGGAAAACCTTTTTTAACTGGACTCCGAGGCAGAATCTGAGATTCCGATTCTGCCGGAACACGTTCGGGCACTGGGACTTGAAACAGGATTTTGCCCGCCTTGACAGGTTGGCCCACGAAGGGTCCCGCCAGAGTAGGGTCCCAGTGGGCTGGGGCCCCCGGTGGAAGCAAGATTGCGTCCACGATCAAGCTCCCAGGCACTGTTACGGGGGCGCCCACAGCCGCGTGACCTGGAGGACTCCTGAGAAGTGTGGTTTCGTACTTCTTACCAGCGTCCTTAACCAGTTGGACAATGGCTTCATTGATCTCCTGAATCCTGGGTAAGTCGTTTGCCGCTTGAGCAGAGACCAGGGAATCACAGGCTGGACGCAATCTCCTTATCACCTCCACAATCTGGCTGAAATCATTATTTGGGAAACTATGGATATTGACAAAGTTCCTTGCTAGCAACTCGTTTTTGATGGTTGATCGCCACGCCATATATAGCGTCTTCCCCGGGACGCTATCCGCGAAGCCAAGAGATATCTTATACTCGCTGATTTTTCGACTAACAGGGCACTGGGCGTTAACCTCTCCAGGAAGGGAATTCGCAGGAAGCACGTACGCTTGACCTGCGGGACTTGGATGTTGCTTCTTTCCCTTACCAAACTTGGGCCTGTGGATGTACTGGAAGTTAATGGGGGCCTGCGCCATGTCATCTTGCTTTATTCTAATCGGTGGAAGGGCTGGAGGTTTTGTGTGTTGTGGGCGTCAGGAATAAGTGTAAATAGTTGGTAGTACGGCATCATTCCCGGGTGGGCAGTTCATTTTATTCATCAGACATCACGACAGTCAACATGAAAAGGCGCTTGTTTTTCAACAATTTGGGAATTATATTCCCACGTTCGGGACGTTCTGGCTGGCACGGGATGAAAGTTGGCTAATCAAACTATGCGATAGGTATTTATAATCAAGAGTATAAACTCAGAGGTCTACTGCTAGTGCTAATGAAACTCAGTCGCTAGAAAGAACATGTACTTGCTCCTACCTGATGTCGCCATTCAGCGCGCTAGACTGGAACCTGTCCTAGCGGTATTTCCTGAAGTGACAAGTGCCTAAACTTCCCTCTGCCAGCATGCCTACGAGTAAACACCCCGTCACGCGTCTCTGGACCTATTCAAAATTCACCTCCATTGTTGGCTTCCCAATCGCTATGCCTATCAAGTGCTCTTTTTGTCGCTGCTGGTACGCTCGCGCAGGCCCTTTTGAAAAACACCTCCGAACGGCGCATTCAAATTTAGACGTCATTCTCATGTCTACTGTGCTGCGCATTGCCACCACAGATCATACTCACGTCGCCAGCAGCGAAGCAGACATACCTAACCAAGACGACGCAAACGGCGAGAAAGAACAGCTCGATTCAGACTACGAATCTGAAGTGAGCTGTGGCGGATCCGATGCCGGTAGATTAAATGTTGCGTGTAAGTCCGACACGGAACCACTCGATGTGGATAGGGTTTCTTCGTCAGCTACTCGACGAGCGGATTATCCAGGCGCTGGGCAATCAATTGTGGAGGTGAAGGGATTTGAAGAAGAACTCGATAATCTGTCTGAGAACCCATGGGCCCCATTCTCTACGCTACCTGAGTTCAAACTCACGTCCTGGTTTATTCGGTCTAAAGTCCCAAAGTCACGAATCAACGAGTACTTTTCAACGGGTCTCGGAACATCCGCCTCAGCAGGCTTTACCTCAATGTATACATTAGAGGCCCGCCTTCAGCAATTAGATCCATATGGTCCTTATCTGCAATGGTTCGAAGGCCAAGTTGATGATGGCATGAGAAGATTGCCCTTTTTCTATCACAACGTCCTGGACTGTGTCCGATATCTTCTGCGCCAGATCACATATACCGAAGATCTCGTATACGTGCCGCGGCATGAATATGACACCAACGGTCAGAGGGTATACGCCGAAATGCATGCAGCAGACTGGTGGTGGGACATCCAAGTACAGTGCCACATTGTTACCCAACTACTGTTGGCGGGAGCTCAAGCTAACAGATCTCAAGACGCCCTTCCGCGTGGCACCACAGTCGTCCCCATTGTTGGGATGTCGGATGAGACGCACCTCAGCAACTTCTCTGGTGACCAGAAGGCATGGCCGGTATATATCACGGTTGGGAATCTGCCGTCAACCACGCGTAACCGACCTGGATCAACGGCAGTTCTCCTTCTCTCTCTCTTGCCTGTGCCCCCAAAACTGGCAAACTCCGCTTCCGCAACTGAACTCCAGCAACAAATCAATGCGGATACGCTACAAGGCATATTCCAGCTAATATTTGAGCCCTTGCAAGATGCAGCACAAGCAGGTGTCCCGGTCGACTGCACAGATGGGAGAGTCCGGAGGTCCTTCCCTATATTGGCGGCTTAGACAGCGGATCATATAGAAAATGTGGCCCTACATGGAGTAAAATCCAATGCCTGTCCGAAGTACGAAGTGCCTCCGGACGGGTTAGGATCCTTGATACAAAACGGGTATCCCAGGAGGGATTACATGACATACGAACGACTACAACAAGGAAGTCTGGATCATGAAAGAGACTCTGTGGCTGACGACATCAATAGCACCTTTGAGGGTCTTGGCGTCAAGATTGGACGAAACGTCTTTCATGGGCTTCCACGTGTTTTGGCGCCCGATCTATACAAACCAGATTTGCTCCATACAGTTTACCTCGGACTATTTAAGCACATGATGGACTGGGTTCAATCATTTCTCAAGAAACACGCACGAAGTCAAGCTTTCGACGACGCCTAGAAGGCTTCACCACCGTATCCAGGATTCTTTGTTACGAAAAAAGCGTACTATGAGGTTACGCAATGGCAAGGAAAGGAGATGAGGAACCTGGGTCGCTGTCTTCTGGGAGTGCTTGCCGTGGCGCTGAGACAACCCGACAGTACACAAGTAGGGCCCTTCAAACGCGCCCTGGCGTGCGTTAGATATTTACTGGATTTCAGTTTAATGGCACAATACCGAAGCTATACACAGGAGACTTTAGATTATGGATAAAATTATCTCAACAGGTTCCATGCGACGAAGGATGTTTTCCTTGAGTTTCGGATATCAAAACACACACGAGCAAAAGTTCAGGAGCAACGGAGAGAACAACGCAGAGCGGCCATAGCTCAATCACCAGCCCGAGCGAAATCCAACCGGCTCCAGCCGTGAGTGCAGCAACGTGAGATTGAAGACAACCAGCGTTTGGACTTGATCCATACGGAAAGTCATTTCCATTTTATCAAGATGCATCTACTTGCTCACTTTTGCGATCACGTAACCCGGTTTGGCAACATTCCAATGTATTCTACCCAGTTTGGGGAGCTGGCCCATAAGGAACAGATAAAAGATGGATGGCGACCCTCGAATAAAAATGATGCTGCGCGGCAGATACTCCACAGCTATGGCCGACAACACTCGATCCGAATGCGGCTTCTGAACTTAGATTTTCTACGACGTCGTGGGGCCCACATCCGGGCTGACATTGGTAAACTATTGGACCCAGGGAGCCCACTATCCATACCAGAGACCTGCCGTAGGGTCCTGAGATGACGTCGTGCTGATGTTTCTGATGGTTCAGATTTTTGCAACGTCTGGGGTATCTCGATTGAGAACCTCTGTGGTAAATTGATTCGATATAGCCGTCAAGGCCTGCCCCTTGACTACCGGCTTCCGGAAGATCCTGCGGTACTCTGGTATCTTCCTGTCGAGCTCCTGACACAACTTGAAATTCCTGTTCTGGCGTTTCAGAAAACAGATGTTTACGACATACACCGGGGGCGATCCACAGGAGACGAGCCGTTCCGAAAACAGGGAAGCCGCAATGATTGGGTTTGGGTACGGACTGGTGGGGAGGAGATGTATGGTGCGCTAAGAGGAGGCCTGCTGGGGAAACTTGTGGCGCTGTTCAAACTCCGAGACTGCACACAGGGCGATAGGGTTTACCGACTCGCGTGTGTCCAACTGCTGAGTGTAGTTAACTCGGGACGCCCATCCGAGTTTCATGATCTCATCACCGTACAGCTGAAGCAGGGTGCCCGAAGATTTACCATTGTAGATATTGGCACCATTACTGGCTTGGCGCACTTGATACAGGACGGGGAACAGAGCTGACTTGTTAATAGTCGGATCGATTTACGGATGTTCAACGAAATATATTGAATGATTTGGCAAATCGCTTAGCCAGTATTCGATCCCATGGGAAGCACGATGCGGCGCAGGGCCAAAACCAGTCTTTGCATCCTGTTCTCATAGTATGGGCGTGGGGCTGGGACACCTAGGAATTGATGGCATTCAACATATGGGACTTAGGCGCTTACGGCAAGAGAAGGGTGAGAATGAGGACTATGGTGTGGATATCAGATAACGGGAAGCTCTTGGAGTTGTAACCCTCCATAGATAGCATAATATAGATAGATTCGGAAGTCATAAAATAGAAATAAACTTGATCGAGATATGACATTCACAGTGGGAATGGGGTGGCGGCAAATGGAAGCCTACACGAGATACAGAGTCCTGAAATCGGTAGGACCCAATTCTGAAAGTAGAAGTGCAGTGTCAGGAGTTTCCAGTGAGGTGCAGGCTCCCGGGGGAGATGTGGACCGGGTCCAGACGCCAGAGGATGGGACGATGTGAACCAGACGGGGGGACCCCAGGTATCAAAACATGGTATCGACGCTCTGAGAAGAGCAGATACGCCGAATGCGTTACAACAGGATGGAGAAAGAAGGTGTGGATACGGGTGTCCGTAATAGAATGAAATGTGGGAGGTGAGTGGGGACGGCGTCAGGACGGCCGGACGTGGGAGGCGTCGCAGATGACAGGATAACCCGGGGGTTGAAATGGAGGACGCAGCGGACGCGGCTGGCCGTTGCAACGCAAGACCAGATGCACAGGACGCAGGGGACACAGGGGAAAAACACCGGGCGTCTGGACCCAGCGCCCGCGCGTCTGATGCAGGATTTATTTTCGCTGATACCTATGCTAATGGAGGATCACCCATCCTATTCATCAAGAAGAAAGATGGAAAGTTAAGGTTATGCATTGACTACCGAGCACTCAATGGCATAACCAAAAAGGACAGGTACCTCCTACCTCTAATTGGCGAAGCACTGGACCGACTAGCGTCAGCCAAATACTTCACCAAATTTGACACACGGGACGCATACTATAATGTCAGGATCAGACAAGGAGACAAATGGAAAACAACCTTTACCACGAAATATGGGAATTGCCTATACCTCGTCATGCCCTTTGGGCTAACCAATGCACTGGCCTCATTCCAACAATGGATCAACAACATGCTCCATAAGTACCTGGATGTATATTGTATTGTCTATCTAGACGACGTGCTCATATATTCTAAAGATATGGAACAACACACAACAGACGTCAGCCACATTATGGTGGACATCAAAGCATCGGAAATGAGATGTAAACCGAGCAAATACGAGTTCCACAAAAAGGAAACGGAATACCTAGGATTTATCATCAACAGGAGAAGTTGTACAAATGGACCCAGTCAAAACCAAAGCAATATGGGAATGGGAATACCCAAAAAACAAAACAGATATCCAATGTTTTATGGGATTCTGCAACTTCTATCAAAGGTTTATAGAAGGATTCAGCAGAACTGCTAAACCCCTATACAACCTGACCAAAAAGGACGTCAAATGGGACTGGGAACCTAAGGAAAAGAAGGCCTTTGACAAGCTAAGAACGAAGATTACCCAAGGACCAATCCTGGTACACTTTAATCCAGAAAGAAAAACTATGATCAAAACAGACCCTTCTAAATATGTATGCTCAGGCATACTATCGCAGAAGTGCGAAGACGGCAAATGGAGACCAGTGGCGTTCCCATCCAAAACAATGACTCCAGCGGAATGCAACTATGATGTCCATGATAAAGAACAATTGGCGATAGTTCAAGCATTGAAGGAATGGAGAGGTTATGCACAAAACAACAACGCGTCGGTCAAAATCCTTACAGACCACAAAAACTTAGTACCCTTCATGACCACGAAGGAACTAAACAGACGACAAATAAGATGGATGAAAAAACTCAGCACTTACAGTTTCAAGATCGAATATCATCCTGGAAAAGAAGGAGGAAAACCGGACGCATTGACTCGAAGATCAAACAACAAACCTAACACACCAGAAGATGAGAGAATCAAGCAAAGACAACAAATACTCTTACCAAAGGAAAAATATTTCCAAACCGAAGACGAAGACAGCGGATATGAATCCCTCAATAAAATCAATATAAGAACAACATTGGAAGAAGATATCAGGAAAGAAAGCTTACAAGACAAGAAATGTCAAAGGATAAGAGGAGAACTAGAGACTGGCATGAAGGAAATGAAAGGCATAGCCCTAGGACTATGCCAATGGAAGAATGAATACTTGTAGTATGAGGGGATAATATAGATACCGGATAAAGAAGGATTACGTACGGAAATCATACGACACCATCATGACCCCCCATACGCGGGACATGGAGGAATGGCCAAAACTACCGACTTCATCACCAGACCATACTATTGGCCAAAGATAAGAGAAGATATCAAACAATATGTCAAAAACAGCGACACATGTCAACGAACTAAAGTGGTTCGACATGCACCCTATGGACTACTCAAGTCAAATGAAGCACCTGAAAAACTATGGAAATAAATATCACTTGACTTCATCACAGACCTACCAAATTCAGACGATCGAAACACTATTCTAGTAGTAGTTCATCGCCTGAATAAAATGAGTCACTTCTTAACTTACCAAATGGATACGACAGCAATACAATTTGCGGAAATATTTCTGAAAGAAATATATTGACCGCAGGGATTACCAAAAGATATCATTAGTGATAGAGGATCACTAATTACGTCAGAGATATGGAAGAAGATAACAGAAAAACTGGGAATCGAACGGCGCATGAGCACAGCATTCCACCCGCAGCCAGATGGGCAAACAGAACGGATAAACGGCATATTGGAGCAACACCTATGGGCCTATGTCAATTACCACCAAGATGATTGGTGCAAATGGCTACCGATGGCTGAATTCGCCTACAACAACGGAAAACAAGAAACTATCAAAACAACCCTATTCTTTGCGAAATATGGCCTACATCCAGAACACGAAACCATAGGTCATATGCTCCAAGGAAAGATAATGGACAGAAAAGATATGAATCAATTATACAACATGCTATGAACCGAAATGGTCATGGCACAATTACAACAGAAAGAAGACTACGATCGCCACAGAAAACCCGATCCAAAGCTGAAGTCTGGAGATATGGTTTGGTTACTACCACAGAATATCAAAACCAGGCAACCGACGAAAAAACTGGATTACAAGAAAATAGGACCATTCAAGATCTTGGCAAAAATAGGAAGCCACGCTTATAAGCTCGACCTTCCACCATCAATGAAAATATACAACACCTTCCACATCAGCCTCCTCGAACCCTATCAACACAATCCTCTACCATCTCAAAAAAAACCCCCAGCACCACCTATCGAAATAGACAGTGAATCATAATACGCACTCGAAGAAATTATGGACTCTCGATCACACTACAGTCGCTTGCAATACAGAGCAAAGTGGACTGGATACTCTCCCAAAGACGATAAAACCTGGTACCCAGCCGAAAACTTCAAACACGCGCAAAATGCAGTCCACCAATTCCACCAATGATACCCACACAAACCGACAGCCAACAGTTGAAGACATACCCGACTCAGGGCATGTAATACCCACACTACACCTCACAGACTCCTACCATTAGGAATATCCCTAGGAGAAGGGTGCGATGCCGATACCGTCGGCCCTCCAGAACGTCCCTGAACGCGATGTGTTCAAACACATTATCCGAACGCGTCCTGGGTATCGTACCCCAACACCAGCCAAGGAAGAATGGAACAACGAAGAATGGACCAACCTAGCGGACCTCAATTTGTGGAAGAAGACGACCCCCGAAAGGGAACATGCGACCTTGTCATGGACAGGTTGCTACGACGATGAGTGCCAAGTGCACTATACAGAAACAGAGGACTCAGGATATTGGCCTCGGGAGACGAACAGATGGCCACCCAAGACCTTACCCCTGGAATCAGCTGCAAGATCCCTGACCCCAGAACCAGTGGCTCTGGTACAATACATTCAACTGACTCTGAGGACGGAGTCGAGGAGGAGGGGGGCAAAAAAACAGAAATGGGCAAAACCCAGAAAGACGCGACATGTCTCTGGGAAGGAAGAGATGGCAAAAGAAAAACCGGAAAAAACGATAATGAAATTGTTGGCGGAAGTGGCGGAAACAAAGAAAGTAATAGAATGGCAGGCAGAAAAAATAGGAAAGCTCCAGGGCGAGCTGAGGGAGGAAACGAGGATAAGGAAGGCACTCCAGAAGGACTGGAGGAGAGAAGAGAAGGAGGCAGAAAGGGCCCTGACGAGAGTAAGGAATATAAGCGCTTGGCTGAACAAGGAAACCAAGTGGGGACCAGCAGCGGACAGGGCATAGGGATTGGAGGAAAGGTTGATGTAAGCCCGATGGGACTCGGGCTAGGGGAGAGGGGAGGTAATGTCACAAACTGTGACTAGGCAAGGCAGATTTTAGATAGCTCAGAATTCCGAGCTATAGGTATGTGGGAATTTCATATGACGCACACCAGTGTGCCATAGGTTATTATGTTTACCTGTTCATGACTCACAGTTGTGAGTCACACGATGTTATGATTTTCGCACATGACTCAATTTATGAGTCATGGGTTTTACTCAGGTGACGCAAGATGCACACCTGACTTGGTTATGATGTTTTGATTGGTTTTAGGAAAGTTGCGCAGCGACTCATAGGAGTCAGCTGAGGGATTTCGCATGACTCATATTTATGAGTCACAGAGTTTGCGTGACACAAGGTATGAGTCAAGCCTGGGTGAAGAACTACTATATAAGAGATTGCTAGGACCCCGAGTATTAGTTCTTCACATGTTCTTCTTGTTTATTTCCTACCTATAAGTTTTATCAATAAAACCTACCTTTACGCTCTTTAAGATTTACCTTAAGAAACCCAAGAATTGTCTTTCCTCCGGAGCGAGAAAACTATTTCTCGTCCCATGACAAACGAATAAGTTCTAAGTGAGGACTTATAAAGAATAGAGGAATAGGCACGATAAGATAGAAGTCAAAGGACTTGACTATAAATGTCGCGTAGGCATAGGCCTAAGAACTATTACCTCGCCCCAAGTTAAGGACCGTTACCTGTCGCATCACTTACCCATCGGGCAGGATTCTTAACACTACCGCACACATAAGGATCTTTCGGCACTTGCTAGCGGCTAGGTTCCCAGAGTGCGACTGGAGGGCCAGACACCTGATAGAATATTAGCTTTGGTGGCTCCACCGTGAGGGGAATATCTATACTGACTTTCTTTTTGCAACCAATGTCAGTTTTGTCTTAGGTTGGGGCATGGCACCCATTTGAGGATGTGGTAGATTTAGTGACCGTTTGAAAGAAAAAAGAACTCAATGGGGGATGATGTGTGCTGGGACGTAGCAAACTGAATGAGTGGAGTGTGTTGGAGAGTGGAGGAGAGAAGAAGGACAGGAGGAAGCGAGTAGGAGAAGAGGGACGGGAGAAAGCAAGTGGCAGAAAGAAGGGAGGGGTAGATCAGACAAGGGGCGGAAGGGAGCCAGCTTACAGGTTGGGGTTGTTCCCTAAACAAGACCCCACATTGATGGCCCCCGGTTTTTCTGCTTATCATGGCACCAGGGATCATAAGTCACAGCATCCTAGTATAAAGTAAGGTGTAAGCATAGAGGAAAGCGGCGCCAGCAGATCACTTGACATAACAGGGGAATTCTACCAATTTAGTAGCTTATGCCTCTCCAATAGCTATTGGGATAAATGACGATCCTTTACCATGATGTGTGGAATCTACATCATCTTAGTCTAGAGTTATCATAGAAGATAGCCAGACCCAATTGCAATACCCGCCCTCCCATCGCTACTGTTACCTGTCAGATACGATGCTCTTTAATGGCTGCAGACACTGCCCGATAACCCTTAACTCTGCCAATGTACTGCAGATATACCAGCCCTACATCACTCCAGCCAACGGTTGGCTGCATCCAACACACACCCCTACACTCCATGGCGAAGGAAGACATGCACAGAAACCTATATAAAACAACACAATGTGCATATACCTATCTTGATAAGAAAAAGCCAGGGATGATAAATCTAAATGCTAACGTTTTATATCTAGGTATACATGACGTCAAATGCCCATCGGCTGGCAGTCCAATCTCTGGTGTCTCTATCTGATGCATCCCAATCGCGGTAGCTCAGGAGCCGTCGCTTCTGTCCTGAGTAGTGACTAGTACTTTCTAGTGGACTCGAAGGATGGCGCTTTGAGACCTTCTCATTCTCCTGTGGAGGGAGCGTTGGACGGCACAATTTTTAACCACTCAGGAGACTCAGTAATTTAAGTTTCAGAAGTCTAGGATCTGCAAGAGACTCCTCTGGTCCTACCGCCAGGGGCTTTAAATACTGATTCCTTGATTCCATGTCTCACAAGTATTCCTCAGGTTGAATATCATGTACAGCTGGGCTGGAGAAGGACAGCATTACACTCTTGTCAGATTGATGCTGTTCTAGTTATTTGAGCCGCTCATTAGTCAGCCAGCCATTACTGGCAGTAGCAGATCTGGAATTTGCCACGGATTCCTCCTCAGATGTCTGCAATTGCGTCTGACCTCCCTGTGCAGCTTGACCTCAAGCAATGTGACTTGCCACATTATTCAACAGATATGGTTGTCTCCTCAATGCAGGTGTCTCTGGCTGCACATCTCCATGATCACGGTAATAGTAGACTAGGAGATCCAGCAGGTCCTCATATACTGGGTTCGATAGCAGCCATGTCCAGACAGTTTCATTTCCGGCAATGAAGACAAATTCTACTAATGATAGAGGTTCATCAGGGAACTCCCTAAGCATCCTGTGCCCTTCACTTGTGGCGCCAAGGATATAGCAGATACGGCCCTGTGGAACCCATCTCCTAATCAAAGCACATAATCCATGCATGTTACTAGTTTTTAATTCACTGAATTTAACTCCCTGCAGATGGGGGGGCCGCCAATAGAGGGAACGATAGTTTGGTGGTCTACTCACTACCTTTTCATTCTCACCATGTAGGCCCTGTGTACATCATAATAGACAGACCCAAACAATACGTACTGCACATGGGCACTCAAGTGGTGCATTCCGTTCTACAAAGTCAATGTTTGTAAGTAAGTACTTGAATCCAGCAACTTTGGAGAACTAACTAACCTGCTGACAATGGACTCAATTGTTCAGGGGCATTTGGTAGACACATCTGAGTGACCGCTTCAGCTGGAGAATCACAACGGTGATGGGAGTTCCTGTGATGAGTCTGATGTCATGTGAGGACATCTTCTTGCGGTCATGCTCTAGGATTGCCCTTGCCGTCATCTGGTAGTCACTCAGGAAGACCGTTTAGTGCCCATTTCATTCTTGTAGGGTAGTCATAGTCATTGCTGTAATCTTGGACAGCAACGCATTCTATGGGAGTGCGTTCTTGATCTTAGACCAGTCCTGCTTAACTACCAGGACCCAGTTTACCAGTTGGGTGTCAAGGTGCATTCTGGCACCCTGCCTTGGGGGGTCCTGCCTTGGGCGCCAATAATCCCAGATACCAGTGAACAGGGGTACTATCTTCTGGGATACCCTCTTCGGGGCATCTCCCAATATAGAACCTTGACATGCGATCTGGCCATCTTCGCCATCCAGGGCCCTTTGCCGTACATGGTCTTGAGATAGACTAGGCCCTGGTTCCACAGCTGAATTCCAGTAAGGCGGAGCTTCAGGTGGCTGCAAGGTCTCATCAATAATAATACGCCATGGGTCAATTTACGATGCAGCCAGCTCCTGGTTCGCATCACATTTAGTCCAAATAGTATGTGTAAGTTTTTTTCCTGCATCCTTAATGTAACGGGGACTCCATCAGGTAGATGGTTCCTATGGATGCGACTGCACCAAACTTTGATATCTCTCAAACACAGCTCTTGCAAAGTGTAAAGAATAAAAGTACATAGTAAAACTTAATATCGTTAAGCTCTGGCTTATCTCAATTAAAGTCTCTCGAGAGGATGTTGATTGTGTCAGGGTAGCAGAGTTCTCGTATAATCTTTAAGTAGTGAGACTTATATCAAAAACTCCCACATCAGGTTACCCGACCAACATGAGCAAGCCCTTCTCCGTAAGAGTTGCCCAGCACCATTACTGTATCCCCAAAGGGCCTTAGGTATCACCACATTCTAGCAGAAAGGTCCTGTATGCATATCAGTTTCTACAAGGTGTTTACTAATACACCTGCCGGAGTGAAAACCTCTACGCGTCGGTGACTCGCTAGTGGCTAACCGTCGAGCCGCTGAAGCAAGCTAACTAAATGATTGTCTACCCATGTCCTATAACCCATGCAAGCACTTGTAGACATCAGTTGTTTTCCGGTTAAGTTCTATCTACCTTGATTGCGAACTTAGAAGGTCTACAACGCTTGTGCGGAGAGCTGTGGTAGCGGTGGGACTCCTGGGTGCTATCCATAGTACCTTACCCCCTGCACACCACTCACCATGATAGGTATCATGCTATTAGAGTTCTCAAATAACCCACAAAAAGCCTACAGCAAAAGGGGCACATGTAGGCTTGATTGGCGTAAAACCTTCTCAGATATCTCCTGCACTACCTGGGACTACTCTGGGGACCCTTCCAGATAGCTCATGCTAACTCCCTCAGTTGTGGTTCGTTTTACTCCATTCTTGTTGGAGAAGGTACCTGACCTTCTCACCTTAGCTCCCTTTTATATCCTGCGCACAGCTTCCGGTCGGACGGACAGCAGTGATGTATACAGTGTTATGGACATGTGTTCATAGACTCCATTTAACTAGTATGACGGCAACTTCAACCATTTTGGCCCATGATGCCCAGGGCGAACCCTGGGGCCGGAGGTACCTGTTAGGAATAATTCTGCCAAGTTACAGCTTGTTCAGAGGACTTAAGCTCCTCCTGTAGTCTTTCGATCAATATGCAAGCAAGTACCTGTTGATCGTTATTGAGTAACAAATAATCCTAACATTTCCCAAAATTTCTCCAAGAATATTTCCGACCGAAGGTAGGGCAATAGTGTCCCCAAGGTAGGGTAAGTATGTCAATGGCGACATGAAACTACCCTCTATTTATTATTGATATTATTATTATATATCATTATCTCGCTTAT
>LN891009.1:451213-486529 GCA_900010015.1 Tuber aestivum | reverse complement strand
TTACGCGAGCTGAAGGGACATGCATATTACTTTTTTGTAATTGCATATAGACTTGCAGAGGTCGTAGCTCAATAACTAACCGACCAATCTGAACCAACTAAGTCTTATCTTGTAGAGCGGAGCTCCTTCTATGTTATCCAGTGAAAACCCCTCGGTCGCATGCCTCGGATCTCCGTGGAGCGGGCTGCATAGATGCCTTATCGTTTCGTGCGATAATATGATATCGTCACGATAACTACGGCGGGGCCCGGAGTCGAACACGTGACCTTATGTATTTAGTCACGTGCCGCACCGATTACGCTATTATGTGTAACACCCCCGTCCATCACGGGGGGAAAGTTGGTTCTGGTATTGGAAATGTATCGTGCCAGGCCCCATAAGAGGTCCTTATCTGCCCATAGGGGAGCCTCACAGGCCAAAGAGTCTACTCCCGGGATATGGAGTAGTCTCGAGGAGGCTTCAGAGGGACAGGAGAGGACAGCATGTTGCATAGTCTCTGGCTCAAGGCCGCAGGCAGAGCATGTGGTGGGTTTGTCTGGCTTGTTCCAGGGGGTATGTGCCGCTGGATAGCTCTTTCCAGCTCTCATCTGATGTATTCTTCCGGCCAGAAAGCGGTCCAGCCCCATAAAAGGGTACGGGGCCTCCGGCAGAGGATAGGGGTAGCATAAAGGAGGGGGGGCCTGTAGTGCCCAGTCTCTGAAGAGGAGGGACAGGGTGGTAGCTTTCAGGAGGGAGTACTTCTGTGAGGAGGAGAGGTTATTGACTGTCCCAGGGACCAGGCGCCTGTTCAGGCCCAGAAGAGTCCCCTTAGCAGCGACACGGGCGAGGGAATGAGCTATGCCATCGATAGGGAGGTGGGATCATACGGCAGGAGAGGGCCTAGGGGTCTTCCAGAGGAGCGGGTATGCGTTGCCTTTCAGTCCAATAGACAGGACACAGTTGGAGTCCAGGGCCCTTGTTGCTAATGTGGAGGGAAAGGACAAGGGGAACCTGGCCGAGGCAGGGTTTATCTCGGGCGGAGAGCAGACCATCCTCAAGGCCGCCATTTGGCGCTTGTGGGGAAGAAGGACCACCAGAGGAGGGATGCTGGCCTCACACGAGAGGATCAAGGTAGGGGTAGAGTGGAAACAGTTGGTCACCCAGTGGAGGACGCAGTTCCAGAAGACCTCCATCATGTGGGGTGCAGAGGAGTTGGGTACCAAGCGATCAGCTCCATAGGAGAGGATAGGAAGAATGAGTCCCACAGTGAGCCTCCTATTGAGATAAGGAGGCAGGCCTTTACCAGGAGGAGAGAGTTGTCTTACGATAGCAAAAGCCCCCTGTGCGAGTGCCAATCATTTTGCGAAGTGAGGAGAGGTTTCCAGACTAGGGGTAAACCAATAGCCAAGCCAGCGAACTACCCCAGCGGGGTGGAAGAGAGTACCATCCAGAGTAACAGGGGTATACCAACGTATCCCATAGTTCCTAGAAGTCCTCTAGTGGGAAAGTTCGGTCTTGGGCACCGAGAAGGACATGCCTATAGCACACGCCCTTCTCTTCAATGCCAGAAAGTAGTGTTGTAAGTGCTGCATGTTGCGCCTGTAAGAGGAAAAAGCCACGGTAACAGTAAAATCATCAACATTGGAAAACATAATTCCCTTGGGGATATCCAAATGAAGAGGAGACACATAGATGACAAACAAAAGAGGAGAAATAGAAGACCCTTGTGGCGCACCTACCTGCACTGGAGAGAACACATTAGGAGACCCTTGAAAGAGAAGACGACAATGTCTATTAGAAAGGAAAGACTGGACCCAGGCACAGATATATGGAGGCACCCCCCTGGACTTCATGAAAGTAGTAAGTAGTATTGAGTTGATGTTGTCAAAACGCCCCTTGATGTCAAGGAAGAGTGACAAGGCTTTGAGCACGAGCCTCTGGAGGCAGCAGATCTCGTGGGTGAGGGCGGCGCAGGCATCGTAGGTGCTGAGACTGGGGAGCGAGCCGTATTGATTGAGGTTGATTAGGCAACGTGAGCGGGCAACTATGGACAGGTAGGAGGCAACAATTCTCTCTAGCATTTTCGAAACAGTCTGGAGCAAGACAATGATGCAAATGGAGGCGGGGGAGAAGTAGTCTGGTTTTCCCAGCTTGGAGAGGACAACTCCATTGGCCTTTTTGAGGGAGGGAGGGTGGAAGCCGAGAGACAGCAGGGATGAGAGAAGGTTAACGAGAAGGGAGAAATTAGCTGCATGGACTTTCTTCCAGACCCCATAGGGGATCTGGTCCAGGCCTGGGACTGAAGAGTTTGATGACTTGGACAGGGCCCTTTACACCTCCTCAGGAGAGAGGGGGGGTGAATTGTGGAAAGGTCTGAGAATAGATGGGATGGGAGTAGAGGTCTTGTGGGGGAAGAAGTGGCTCAGAAGAGCTGAGTTGATCTGTTCAGGGGAGGAGAGGCGTGGGAAAGAGGGGAAGCGGTCAGGGGCTCTTCCAGTAGCAAGCCTTCTGGCTGTCCAAATGCAGCGGGAGTCAACCTTGGCCAGGAAGCTCTTCCAGTGCTCTGCTTTTGCCTTCTTGATGGCCTTAAAGTAGAGGGAGCGGGCCTTGCCAGCCTCGTCACTGAGGGTGGGTGAAGGGGAGAAGCGGGACCTTCTGGCAGCGGCATTAAAAGCACGGCGCAGCAAGGTCAAAAGCGGGGACCACCACGGCTTAGACCTAAGAGAAGGGCATTTTGGTGGGGCAGGGGCCAAGAGGAGAGCTGAATGTGCACTGAGGTGGCGATCGAACCAAGAACTAAGGGCAGAAGCTGTGGGAAGGGGAGGCGGCTGTGGAATGTCAACCCCTTGCAGGGCCTCAAGTACCGGCGGCCAGTCCACCTTGTCCCAGTCTGGGCTTGGGGGGGCCTTGTGCATTAAGGGAGAGAAAAGTTTGATGAGTATGGGGACATGGTCTGAGCCGGTAGAGGGGAGATCAGCCAACCAGGAATGTTGGAAGGGAGCCAAAAGCTTGTTGGCAAAGGCTAGGTCGAGAATGCCAGGCCTAGTGGCCAAGTCAAAGGGGAACCTGGTGTGGATGCCAGGAGTGTTGAGTAGGCTGTAGCTAGCCTCGAAGGCCGCTTCAAAGTAGGAAGAGGATACCAGGAGATGGTGGTCTGAAAACTGGTGCAAAGGGTCAGAAAGGGGGTGGTGTAGGTTAAAGTCCCCAAGGGTGAGGGTGGGAAAATCATGAAGGGGGAAAGCATCTGCCGGTGACACTGTCCAACGGTGGGAGGACACGAAATTAATGGAATACAAATTGTCAATCCAAAAAACATGGAGAGACGATAAAAACAGGCCCCTAGGCAAGTGGATATCCAGTGCCATTAGGTCAGGTCAATCAAAAAAATAGGGAAGAACAGGGTAGGCTCCAAGGAGCTCCGGGTACACAAAGAAAGCTACCTTAGGCTTGCGGCCTGAGGCGACAGGGGGAGAAAAGCATTTATACATGGAAAAGGACGGCAGCTTTCCCCGCCAGACTGGGGGGTCTTGCAGGGCCACTACCTGGAGAGGAGAGGACAGCGCAGCAAGGTTGTTAAACAGGGAAAGAAAAACATTCCAGCTCCCTAAGCAGTTATGTTGAACGATGGAAAGAAATGGCAGGAAAGTAGGGGTTGGCGGCAATCAGTCCACCAAATTTGGATCCATGGGTCGTACTATCACTTATGAAATGAAGTTGAGGGGAACGGAGACGGACTACTAGATTCCCCTAGGGAGGCGAAGAAACCAGCACACAGGAAGGCGGGTACATGTGCGCGGCGCACTGGGGCAGCGAAGGGTCAGGGGGTGGCCAAAGGGTCGGCATCTGGGAGGGCGGGGGTGGGTGTGTGAGCCTCGCCCAGTAGGGTGTCGTCCTGGTCCATAGTGTCGTCCTCCTCTTCATCCTCCGCCTTAGACCCTGAAGTCTGCTGCGTTGGCTGGGAAGGGCGAGAAGGGCAGGACCTGTCAGTAGCGGGGTGGCCGCCGGAGCAGTTTGTACACTTGGAAGGGGAGGCCGGGCAGCAGCCGATGACGGGTTTGAGGAAGCCCAGCTTGGGGCACGTTGGGTTGGGGTAGCGGTGGTTAGCTCTGGTGTGGTTCGATGCACAGATCGGGCAGACAGGAATGGTAGCAGTGCATGCCGGCGTGGGGTGGCCAAACTTTCAGCAATGCCTACATTGCATGAACTTGTTCTTGGAGACCACATTCTGGACATTGCGGAGCTTGGAGTAGAGGAGGATTTTGGACCCAATGTGGGCCACATTGGAGGGGGCGACGATGATGACCACCAAGGTGGTGGCCTTGCGGAGGAGGGGGTTGGGTTGGAGGTACCGTGCACCAAAGATATCAACATCCTTGGCATTCTTAATGGACTCAGCGAGTGCGGGAAAGAGGTCATTCTGATCCTGCAGGAGGAAAGCGACTGGAAGGCCGTGGATGATGAGCTGGACCTCATTGGGTGCGGGACGGAATGGGCCGTAGGGGTTGTCCCCAACAGCGAAGGACTGGTTGATTTTGTTGGCAAGCGCCTGATAGTAGGGGGAGTAGCTGGTGGCAGGCGTGAGGGGATCGGTAGCAAGCAGAGTAATCACGCCACGTGCATTAACTGTGGCTAAGAAGGAAACGGGGAAGGGACAGTTGGCCTCCTAGAGGACGGAGGCTACGATGTCGGGAGCGGTGGCCGCCAGGCTTGTTGCGTCAGAATAGGGGACCGGGGCAGTCCGGGGTGCGAAGAAGCGACGTTCGGCAGCTGGTAGGGAAGCAGCCTCCAGAACCTGGGAGGGGGCACCACCTGACACTGCGACTTGGGCTTCAGTGGTCGTCTTCTTCTTGCCCTTGGCGCTGGTCTGCTGTACTTGGCCCCTGGAGGAGGCTGCAGTGCTGGCGTAGGAGGAGGAGGGGGGAACTAGCATGAGGAAGGAGGGGGCGGGGCCTGGGCAGAAGGTAGACTCTTCCGGGAACTCACCCTGAGTGAACTGGAAGGCTGCAAAGGAGCGGGGATGTCTGGCCGCAAAGGTGCGTGGGTTTCCATACCACACTCCGTCGACCTGCACAGGGGAGTCGATATCCTCAACTGGGATATCTAGGATATAGCCCGGAGGGGGGCAGTACTTTGCTCCAGGGGGAGCAGGGGGGGGGGGGAGGCGGCAGGCGCTTCGTCTGTTTTGGGGGAGGAGAAGGGGGGGGGGCCCAGCGGGGCAGCCAGGGGGCGTGCAGCTGATGCCATGGCCCTCAAAGAGAGGTCCCGGACAGTGGCTTCTACAGTGGGGAGAGAGGGAGGGTCCCTGGGGGCAGCCGCTGAAGACTGCTCAAGGGCCTCTAGCCTTTGGATGATGCTGCCGATCCCAGAGAGGGCAGTGCAGAGTAGTGGTAGGAGGATGGCTTCGCCGGCAGACCGTTCTTGAAGCTCGGAGTCGGTTGGGGGGGGAATCGGGGGGGCAGCCCGCCCTATGTGATGGAGAGTGCGGGCTAGCTCTTCTCTTACCAGAGAGAGATAAGCGGGATGGGAGGGAGTTGGAGTCCTTGACTCATAAAGCGCAGAGCAGTTGGAGGCTCGAGAGCCAGACCTTGAAGGTCCAGGACCAGACCCTTCCATGATGAAGGGGCTGTGCGGGATAGTGAGAGGGCTGTGCACTTAGAGACTGAAGCCAAAGCGAGGGGAGGAATTAGGTCTGTGGAGATGGTTGCCACGCAAAACCCTAGAGTTTTACCTGGCCGAATACGGTAATGTTTTTAAGCAAGAGGAAAGTAAAGGGCGCGGAGCATGAAAAAAAGTAAACTTATAAGAGGCACATCTTAATATATAGACAAAGGAAACTCATTGATCAGTAATCCTTTCCAGATCACATACAGCTGCAATGTGTCTCCTACTTCCATTATTTTCTGTTACACAAGTCAATTACCCTATCCTACAAGACACCTAACCCCTCTGCTATGAAGGAAATTCATATGCAGGAACTATGCTAACCTATTCTTAGTGGCCATAACAACTTCTATCTGACAAGCCCTCTTAAATATCTTCAGAACAGAAAATTATTAGTCCTTATATATACTTGCTTGTCTCTCAAGTTATCTACTTTCTAATACTACTATAGATCTAGTAAGAGTACTGAATACTTTTAAAGTAAGAAGCTCAGGCTGCCAACAACAAGTAATTACTTCTTCAGTAGCATTTTTGACTATATTCCTAAAACCCTTTATATGATGAGTTTACAATAATGCTTAGCAGACTTATCTTTAATTAGAGACAAGATATGTTTAATTGGATTTTGATCTGATGAGTAAGGTACAATTTCTAATTGTATAATTACATATTTCTTAAGTCATCTCCTAAAACATATGTGAGTCTTAGTATTATCAAGATTAAGAAATACTCTTCCCCTTTTAACTGCTCCTTAATCTCCTCTTATATACTAACAATATCATGTTGATTAAAAATATTAATAATTGACTTTCCAGTAATCCTACTACTACCAAAAGATAAATCAGGAAAAAACAGGAAGAAATAGACCATGCTTTTCACCATAAAAAAATCCAGTTCATTATTTAACTAACCTTTCTCTCTTCTGTCCTAGTAATAGGCTCAATATAGTCCTTATTCTACTTCTTCTTTGAATATCTAAATATTTATTTTCTCCTCTTTCCACCCCACCCCCCTTTCAACCTTAACCTCATCACTCTATATTCCTTTCCCACTCTACATCTTCTTTGTGCAATATCTGTAAGCCAGTACCTATTCTTATCTCTTCTGAGCAAGGTCCTTATCAAGATATACTCTCTCTTAAGCTTGCAATTTTTTAAGATTTTTGTCTGCTAATCTGTGCCTAATAGTTCTCTTAAAACTTCTAGTACAATCTTCTCAACAATCTCTTTATAAGTGGTATTGCAGTTTTTAAAGACTGTCTGAACCATAGCATTATCTTAAGTCCTGGAAGTCTTAAGATGTCTTCCCCCACCCTCTTTCTCCTTTTCCTCTTGGTCTCTTCTTACTATTCTAGTATAAACAGTAGTAAAAGGAATGTTAAGAGACCTGGAAATTTCTCTTAAGGATATGGCTCTCTCATCTAACCTATAAATTTCCCCCTTTTGCCCATTGGCTAAGATGCTTAGAAGGAATAGGTTTGTGGGCATGCCTGTGAAGAATAGGTGCCATTATTTCATGGAATAAAAATGAAAACCTAATTATAGGATAGTGGTTGAGTGGTAATGATTTTTGTGGAGGAAACTGGATATATAGGGTTGTCACACTCACCAGGGTGTTCGGTTAATTTTGTCAATGAACAATAAATTTACCTGCCGTATCTTACTCGCACACAACCAGGGAAGAGCTACACATCGGCATCCTCCCGATATGATCCCACCAAGTCGGCGACTCGGAATCAAAACATCTTCACCACTGCCGCCACACCTATCGCCAACTAAAACAAATTATTGAAGGACGAAATGCCCTCCCGCCCCACACTCTCCTTCCTCTCACACCTCCCCCTCATACGGTCTCCTCCTCTCACAAGGACAGTAAAAAGATGCTTCACCGCAACCCACCACCGCCAGACTGACAGGCCTCCCCCACCCCCCTCGCCTTCTACCTCCACCTCCACCACCCCCACATCAAAGGACCTAGCCCAAAAGCTCACCGCCTCCCTCGCAAATCTGACCCCAACCAGCCTACCGGAAGACTACATATCCGACCAAGACTTGCAGAGACTACAGTCTCGTTTCTTTCCGGGCGACATATACGCCCCGCACGACCTCTCGCATGCGCAGCAGCGGTCGCGGCGCACCCGCCACAGCCCACGCTTCGACGTGTGTGATTTGGTGGGGGTTAATCCGGTTAAGGAGTATAAGGTATGCTTTCTCACATTATATCTATGCATGCTTGCTAACGCAGGGGGGGGGGGACTAGAATTTTTGTATGTTGAGCGAATACGTCACCGAGATGGGGAGGATTAAACATTCCAACGAGACGGGCTTGAGGCCTGTTAATCAGCGGAGGATGGCGAAGGCTATTCGTCGCGCTATTGCCTTGGGTTTCATGCCCGCTACCCATAAACATCCCGAGTATTTGATGCATATGGCAGAGAGGAGGGAGGGGAGGGGAGGAGGCCAAGGGGGAGGGTATTAGAGTAGAGCCTAGAGTATAGATGGGCTCAAGGGGGGTGGGAAGGTTGACCTGATTGTATTTTTTTTCGTTATTATTGTACATGTGGGATCTAGAAGGGAAAGGCTGCGGTAAAAAAGGAGAAAGATGGCTGAATGGATTGGCATATCATGGGCTTGTGCTTGGGGGAGGTATATTTGGGGTTTGCTGGCGGAGGTGGGCGCTTGAGTTTCGGAAGAGGGATTGCCAGAGGAAACTGCTTTTCGTGAGCCGCGGACCTCAATTTTGGGGAGGATAGGGAAGGGAGGTACGCTTCGCTCAGGAGGATCTCCATTTCTTTCTCGCCCCAGGATTGCGTTGGGATAGATTGGAGGAACATCATTATGTTCTACTACCGTTAGCATCTAATTGGCATGCTGTTTGTATCCGCTAGACGGAAATACCTGAAAATCCATCTTTTGAAGTTGCTCCGACCATTTGACTAGAAACGCTGCACAAACGTAGAGGTGAAACTCTGAAAACCCAGATTGTCCTTCCGCCTGCGGAAATTGTAAGTATCAAGTATATTGCGAAGGGATGTAAGTTAATGGGCCCACCATATACGTATCCCACATCCGGATTGTGTTCTTCACGCTAACCTCCCGCATTAACATGCAGTTCATCCAGCGGAAACTGAACTGAATAAACTCGACGCCATGTTCGCTGAGGTGTTTAGTTAAGTCTACGTCTATTCTTTGCACCAGATCTCTCAAAGCCGTGACTTGTCGTTGAATCCCCGGTTGCGTGTGAATGTAGTTGTCTTGTATGCCATCGAGCAGTTTTGTTAGGCACCAAAAAGAATCCGCTTCAACCACATCTAGAACTTCTTTTGGCAAACAGCTGGGATCGAAGGTTTCCACTTCACCATCTAAAACAAATCAGAAAAACGAGTTCACTATACCCGGCTGAGGGGTGCACCTATATAAGCCGACAAAAAAACCTGAAAGAAGGGCGTCACGAGATCGTTGATTCCTTGCACATATCCGCTCGCTGGATGTCTTATCGCCCAAACATACAATATCCGCTCTAAGCAGCGCTGGGTCGTCTCGAATCCATATAGTGGAAGATGCGGGTTAGTCCTGGGCACATCAATGGATATCTGGTGCCATATGGTTTGATCTAGCCCGCTAGTACCCCGGACGAAGGCTTGCTTCACGCCATCTATGAATTCCTTCCTCTTACGTTCCAACGTGCCGACTCTACGGTCGCTGTTTGCGGGTAAATAGCCCAGTAGCATCTGCCATGCCATTGGCCGGAGCTCGTCAGGTATTCCGTTCCATGATATCTCCCTAAGCTCGTTCAGGTCCACCGTCGACGATTGCAAGATCCGCTTAAATTTATTGATGCGCTTGATACGAGCATTCAGTCGTTCTATCTCGGCCGCCGTATGGGTATCCAAGGAGAGTGTGGGATGGTAGATCATGTGTAGGGAGTTGCCGGGGTCTGTATGTGTGGGCGGTCAGCCTTCGCTATTGTACCAAGTCGAATACATTGGGGTGGAAACTCGCCTCGGACTAGGCCTTCGAACTGTGGCTTGAGTCCCTGGTTGTCTTTCCTTCTTGTGCTGGGGTATGACGGCCCCTTCGAAGCTAGATCTGTACTGTTAGAGGCCCCCCCGAACTTAGGGCTAACGGCGGGCTGGTGCTCAATGGATAGCGGTGGCTTTAGTTTGTTCTGTAGAAAGTCATCTGGTGTCTCGTCTCCTACATCTGCATCCCAATCCTCATCTGTCTGATTCATGTAGTCGGAGAAGCTCTTTATAGGTCCGTTCGGTAAAGGGGGAGGGGGGGTATGGCTTCCGGAAGCAGCTGGTGGCTTTGGCTGAACGGATCTGGGGTGGTGGTGAGATACAATGACTGCACAGGATAAGATCTTAGGACAAAAGAGAAGGATAAATACAGTGATTCGAACTTTAGCATGTCGGCATGTGAGTATGAGGCGCCGACAATTTTTGAGGGGTCTCGTGTCCTACGGGAGATGTCACCGATAAGTTTTATGGTACAAACACTTGAAGTTTGAACATTTAGCATAGGGGCAGGAAACCGACTGCGAACCCGCTCTCTGTGCCTGGGTGGAATTACTTGAGCGGCCTCTCCAGAAAGGGGGGACTGAGCTAGTGCGTCTCAAGAATCAGAGTACACTCATGTCAATGGTGGGGAGTGGAGAGATGGGGCGGGAGGAGAACAGAGTGTAAATGGGGCGAAAATGGACAGAGGGGAAGGCGGAATTACTCTGAGCGATCTACAGAGAGCGAGAGGGAGCGATTGCAATTAGCGTTACTGAGGAGGCTCGCGGTTTTGTACAGAAGGAGGATATGAATGGGTGTTTGTTTCATAAGTGGATATGCGTCTTTGGAGGCAGATGTGCTAGGGAGTATGATATCAATCGGGAGGGGTGAAAGACATGCCAACTTGCATCATTTCCTGAAGAGAAAGAGAGAGCTAAAGTTAGCTAGAGCTATTAAATGGGGTCTGTAACAGGGTATGGGAAAATAATGATTCACCGAAAGAGTGGGGGAGGAGAGAAAAGAAGGATTCCATCTTACTTGCTGCTGCGGCTCTTGTTGCTTGTGCTGCTGGGTCCATTTTCCTCGCATAACTGAATCTAGGGAGATCAAAGGATAGGGGGTTCACGATAGACTGATTATGCCTTGTGTAGGAAGCTCTGGCCAAAGGAGGAGAGAACAAGAAGAAGAGGAAAAGGAAGGGGAGGAGGAAGGGGAGGGGGAGGAGAGGAGTGAGGTTGGTCCGAGAAATTTCCGGCACCGGTATTATAACAGTTTGGGGGCCAGTGGTCGGTTGGCCGCTGGGGTAAGGTTGGAGTACCGGTACCTGTACTGGTATCATACTCGTACTCGTACTCCGGTACTCAGTGCTCGGGTACATCTAAGAACTAATGAGAAAAAATGTCTCTCATTGGAGTTGCTTAGTGGGATTTCGAAACCCTGGGCCCTAGAAAATATTTTCCCCGAACTATATCATATGTTCGCGATGATGGGTTCCATGCATCGGGTGGTGGTTCGCGGGCATCAAATTACAGAAGCGAGTATCATAGTTATATCATACTATGGTCAGTTACATTAACAAGAGTCTCTCATAGGTTAAGGCTCGTGCCGGGGCTAGAGCCTCATCATGTTTTCCTTGTGCCGCCTGCACAAGTGTAAAGTGATGACAATTGAACTATGGGCTCGTTGCTGTTGCTGGGGTTTACCGTGTCAGCTCGATCCTCATCGCCCCAAGCGAGGGTTGATCCGCGCCAAGCCACCGGATGCCCCTACTGCTCCAAAACCACAGAAACCGCCTTTTTACCCTCCTTCATCTTCCCCCATCCTCCTCATCCTCATTTGTTTCCCACACCTCTCTCTCCTCAACACCCTCCCTCCTTCCTTCCTCACCCTGGAATCTTGTCCCTTACACTCGTATCCAACTCGTGTGTCGGTTGTTGGAATCCATTCCTCGGCTTCCTTTCTGTTTCGCCTTCTCTAGCCTGATTGAATAGGTTACCCGAGGTCATCAGGCTTTTACCTTAGTGATTAAACGACGCTTCGTGTGAAAAATAGTCACGCTACTTACGGTAAAACTTATTTGGCTACTTGTCTAATTTTTTTCTATCCATTTAACTAGCAGTTCATCAAAATGGAAGCAGACGAGTTGATGGATGATGACCTTTTTGCCGACCTGTGTGTATTGTTTCAATATTTCTCCTTCACTCTCCCCCGTCGCGTTAATATCTGCTTACAACTACGATTTTCATAGCTACGGTGAGGATGAACCTCTAAAGGCTGGCGCTCCGGCACCAGTAAAGGCGGCTAAGCCCCTTTCTCCAGTAAACACCCCAGCAGCACCACCAAGTGTGGTGCCACCGCGGAACCCTGAGGCGAGCTACCCACAGGGGCAGCAGCAGCCTCAAGAACCGGCTGCCTCTAACGTCACGGCCCAAAAGGCAATTGATCCCAGAGCTCCTCCCCCTTCTGTCAATGTTCAAAATGCATCTACCAAAACTGAGAATCCTTATGCGGTCGAGGATGATGCGGATAATTACAGTGGATGGGATGCTGCAGTTGCCACTGGGGGTGCAGGAACTGGTGGTCTTAGTGGACAGGGTGGGCATGGTATTCACAACAATGACGGTGGATCTTGTGGTTATGACGGGATAGGTGCCGCCGGTTATGGTGACCCACAGGCAACGGGTAGTCCGGCTATCAAAGAGGATGGGTGCGTATTTAAGTTTACACTTTTTCTTGTGTTTTCAAGCATTTTGGAGAATTATACGAAGCGAGAGGATGGAGTATATGGTCATGGCTGGTTTAAAGGAACTTTCGGGGTAGAAAGTTAGGGTATACAGGTTTAAAGCGAATGGCAGGGTTAGGGAGGGGAAAGGAGAGGTTGGTCGTTAAATGAAGATAGACTGGGTAGAGAGGGCATTCTGGTTATGGGTGGACGTTGGATGCTCCCTCCCTTCAACTATATCGCGGGGTTACTATTTCTTCGCCGACATGGGAGATCGCTAGAGGACCATGGAAATTAGGAGAGCTGCCTGCTTTGTCATCTACCTGCTGCCTACTACTATCACTACCACTGCCTATACGAGAACTAGCTAGCAGATACATTCAGCATTAAATACGCGGGATAGTTTCTGTACGAGAGCAAAAGAGAAAATGGGAATGCAAGATTGGAAAATGGAAAGATTACTTGGTCAAAGTTTCTTCTACCCGAGAAAAGAGACCTTTTCGTTATATTTGCCTCACGCCAAAGCTATATCCTGCATGAACCTGGCAGTCGTCGCCGTTGTGGCTGCCGTTGTTTTTCGGCAGTGGCCGGTGTTGTGGAACCATCCTCTCGCTTCAGAATTGGGGGAAAGAAAGAACAAGAAATGCGTGCATTTGATTGGCGTTGATTTTTTGCCTTGCTGTATTATTTGGTATGGGTGATGATTGACTAAGACTTATCTCGTGATTTAATAGGAAAATGTTTATAGGTGGATTAAATTGGGAAACAACTGATGGTAGGCATTAAATGAAACTTTTTTACCTGCATGAAATTCCTTTTTTTCCTTCTTGTTCCTGCAATATCCTTGCCACAAGCAACTGAGATTGATGGTGTTTGTTGATATACATATTTACTAAAGACTCTTCGTTGCTCGATAGAATCTCTCAAGGAATACTTCAGTCAGTATGGAGAGGTGGTTGAGTGTACCGTTATGCGCGATGGTCCAACTGGGCGTTCCAGGGGATTCGGCTTCTTGACCTTCAAGGATCCTAAGACTGTCAACATCGTAATGGTGAAGGAGCACTATCTGGATGGTAAAATTGTGAGCGCTACCTTTTCGATTTCATGTATCGTGTCTTGACGAGTTGTTAACACGCTTTTTATACATAGATCGATCCTAAGCGTGCGATTCCTCGCGACGAGCAGGAGAAGACTTCGAAAATATTTGTCGGTGGTGTCAGTCAGGAAGCAACTGAGGCCGACTTTAGGGAGTATTTCACACAGTTTGGGAGAGTTCTCGATGCTACTTTAATGATGGACAAGGATACCGGTAGGCCCCGTGGGTTCGGTTTCGTTACGTTTGATAGTGAAGGGGCAGTTGAGAATGCCCTGAATTGCCCCACATTGGCCATCTTGGATAAACCTGTTAGTTTGCCCTCAGCTTGGTATTATAACTCCGTTTTGCTGATAATCCATAGATTGAGGTTAAGAAGGCTCAACCACGTGGGAATATCCGCGAGAGGATGAATGCCCACTTTGATGAGCGTGATGATCGTGGTGGGTCCTTTAGGGATCGCGGAGATCGTCGTGATCGATTTGAGGGCCGTGAAGGTGGGAACAACGGAAACGGCAACTACAGTACAGGCGCCTCGCAGAATCAGGGCGCGCCCGCTGGGCAGCAGAATATATACAACGGGATTTCCCCGCAGATGATGGCCCAATATTACCAGAATGTCCAGAGATATATGCAGGCCATGCAAACGTTTAGTCGTGGTGGGGGTGGGCCTATGCCTGCTATGAACCCGGCGATCATGCAAGCACTTGGACGCGGAGGGGGAGGAGGTGGAGTCATGAATGCTATGAATCCCGTGATGCTCCAACAGCTCCAACAGATGCAGCAGCTTCAACAGCTTCACCAACTACAGCAACAGGGCCAACAACAGCAGGGGCAGTCTCAACAAAGCCAGATGGGCGGTGCCGGATCCCCGGGTCCCCAGTCCCAACAGGTCGGATACGCCTCCTCGAACCAACCGGTCGGCTACCCGCACACCCAAGGTGTGCAGCAATCTCAGCAAGTTCAATCCTACGACCCATCCTCATACAATGACCAAAACGCGGGATACCGACAACGTAACTTCCAACACCACCCCTCCCAGCGTGACTACCAGCCCCCTCAGCCCCAACCCTCCTCCTGGGAAGGGATGTACGATGACGTCCCGCCCCAGCAGCAGCCGCAGCAACAACAACAGCAACAAGGACGTGGTAGGAATGAACCCTTCCAACCATCGTGGCCATCAAACTATGACAACTGGGATGATGTTGACCAAGCAACAGGTGTTGGCCGGTCTGGCAACGGCTTCGATGGCCCACCGCCGAACGCCCCGACGGGGCCGCGTAACGCAAAGGGCTCCGGAAGCAATTATCGTGGCGGCGGGCGTGGCGGCGTGACTTCTGTTCGGGGCGTCAGCGCGGGTGCTGGCGGTGTCGGTAGCGGTGGTGTGGGACCGGATAGGGCAGGGTATGCTGGAGGCGCGGGTGGGTATGCGCGTGGCGGTGGAGGTTACCATCCGTATGCAAGAAATACCGAGAGGTATTGATTGACTGAGTAATGCATTGTATTGGTGGTGGCGGTGTGCGGTGTTCATTGATTCATTGCTTACACACTTGCGCGTTTGCTAGTGTCCTGTTCTTTTCTATCTGAGGGTTGTATCCTTGAATGGGTCGAATAATCCGTCCCCCTCTCCTACTTGCAGAGTTCCGTTTGTTAGTTCTTTTTTGTTCCCTTGTTGCGTGTGTATGAGCGGTTCTCGAAATCTGTCCATAACCTTTAAATAGGCAAGGTTACGTTGTGGCTAAAAAGCTGAAGTCGAGGGAGGTTTAGGTTTCGTTTTTTTTTACCGGGAACATTAATGCTGTTATTTTTATCCTTTTTTTTCAATTTTCGTTTCGTGCTCCAGATGGAAGTATGGGAGTTGGGTGTGGGGAAGAAGTCGAGGGGGTCTGTATATGCTATCCGGGGTATTACTAGTAGCCTTTCGCCTGGTCAAATTGGCGCGTGGCAGGGCTGCAAAGGGTGGTTTGCATACAGTTGATACAATAAAAGTTTTATGGGAATTTTCAATTAGGGCGAGTGATGCTCAATGATTGCTTTACTAAGTGCGATGGGAATGAAGGGTGGTGGGATACATGATGGCTAGACACGCGAAGATAGCTCAAGATACCAGGGGGGATACAGGAGATATACTTGATTGAGGGTTGCTCTCTTTGAACTCTGGCAGTAATTGTGGGTGTTGTATAACAACGTCTTCCGGAATGGCAGTGCGGTGCGGTGTACTGTTTGTCGTGCTGTTATTACATTATCGCAGTGTTTTGCACGAGTATCACCCGTTCGCAGAGCGAATAGATCGGCTTAGAGGTTACACGCTAGATATGAGACCAGCTAACTCGGGGATATTCAAATACCGGTATTTATTTGATTCCTGGACAAGTCGGGCAAAATTGGCTCTTGATCGAGGGAGGGGCGTAGGTGTGGAGGTTAACAGCGGCAGAAGTTATGGTGAGCCAAGGGAATCATAGGAATCTGAGGAGAACGGGGGAGCATTTGAGAGTGGTTTTTTTAGTTCCAAACCATTTGAGGACAAGCAAATAGAAAAGGGGCGGTTAGAATAGGGCTGAAGGGGTGGTGGCCGTGGGAACGGGGGCGGGGGTATAAGAGCCTAGTAAGAAAACTGCCAATAGATGCCGGGGAGAGGAGTACCCAGACCTCATTAGTGACGGTGAGCGGGAAGACAGCGCAAGATACGAACGATAATTCGTGGTGTAGTGAAATGTGGACCCCGGCTGAGGAGAGTCTATGCTGGAATAGCGCTGGAACAAGGACCTAAGGAGCGCTTTCCCCTAAGCTCAGGGGACGCCCGCAGTAGATACGATATCCTAGCATTCCTGGATAGTGGGAAAGTGGACTGCGCTTGTACTTAAGATCGCTAAAAGACGTAAAGTGGTGCCAGTGATGCTCTCTGCCAAAGGTAGAGAAATTGAATCGAGCGCCGTTTTGGATGTATTGTCTCGGGCTGGGAGGGATTTCGGCCTCGCCAGAGGGAGACTCGGGTTATAAGTGGAACATCCTCCTTGTCAAGTAGGTGACTGTTGCAGTATGATGTCTCAGGGTGCGTATAGTTGCAATTCGAGACCTCAATAATGACCCTGGTTATAGAGTGAAAACATCATTTTATAATATGCCCCAGTACCAGTTAAAATATGAATTTTGGGAGTATGTGACGAATAATTTATTATTGCTTAGCCATCTTCCTAGTAATATAGAGTAGATATATAGTACCTTGGGAAAATATTTTTCAATCAGATAGGACCTCTACAGCCCCTGCTCAAGTCAAAAATTTAAAGGATTTTAGTAGTATAGTTAAAGTTCACATACTTTTTCCTACTTCCAACAAAAGTAACTGAGAGTCAGGTTTTAAATGGTAGGAGCTTCTAGGATAAGTACCATATATGGTAAGAAATAAGTATCAAAAATTAGGATATAATAATGTCCTGTTATTATGAAGGTGAGAAGCGGGTTTTACTACCATAACCTAATATCACAATCATCATACCTAGCTACTACCAGCCGTTTTTAAAAGTACCCAGATGCCTTAGCTCCAGGACAGGCGAAAAAGATGCCAAGCCATGCGAATACTTTTGAAAACAGCTAGTAAACTTGGAGCTTTATAATTGTACTAGAATGGTATCTTTTAAGATAAAACCACCATAACTGATACCCTACTACTACCTAGCTTGTGCTCTTTCATAGTCCCAGACTAGAGACTTGTCCACTTTTAGTCTGAGGTTATGGAAGAGAAGCATTAAAAAGACCAGGATTCTCCTGTATTGATGGAGAATTTCATAAAAGAACCATACATGCTAACTTGGTTTGGTGTCAAGGACTACAAATTGTTTTTCAATGATGGCAGGATAGGATGTGGTATTTACCATTTATTTATTATTTATAAAAGGGAGTGAAGTTTCTTTTGTTACAAGGGTTTTGGGCCATAACTTAGGTTGCATGCCATGGATTTTCCTGTAGCTAGCTACAAATAAACCGCGGATTTAACAAAAAAAAAAAGTAGTATGTCCTGTTCTTGCTATCATAGCCATCTGTTCCCATCACAATATCTCACTCGTATTTCTGTTTTGTTTATTTTGTTTCCTTACTCCTTCCTCCCCCCTTTATTTCTTCTTACCCTTCCGTGAGCTGGCGGGGCTTCGCGGGGCACTAGGCCGCCGCTTTAAACACAGAATTCTATGTCGCATCGAACCGGCGCACATGAGCTTATCAACCTTCACACTACCGGTATGGCGCGGTTCGTTACTGTAAGTATGAATCACTGACGGGATGGGCAAGAGTCGAATTCCAGTCTCTCGACTTCTCTCGCCGTTCAGGCAGGCGCTGTGGGGTGGACACGACCAGGTCAGGCATGGAGCAGGATAGCGAATTGCGATGATAAAAGAGAGGGGGAGCCTGAGGTCGGTGCTATAAACTGGTCCCGCTTGCTGCCCACCGGTACCGGTACTGGTGTTTTAGAATTTCTGTCACACTTAACCACCGTCTAATCAACTGCCTGTGTGTGAAACTAGGGGGCGGTTTAGCGCTATGTCTGGTCTCTTATCGTGGGATCCTGGGGCCAGTACGGGTACTAGTCCCGTACTTGCGGAGCTACCGGTAAGTCCGGTAGCAATTACTCGAGTACACGTAATAGTTGCGGGCACTACTCGAGCACTTGTAGCATCAATTGGTTTCGAAATCGACGATTTTTGGGTATGACACTTCTGAACAGATAGTCTACCGTGGGAGGGGAATTATTGTAGGTCTACCGGCAGTGAAATACCGGCAGGCTGCCGTATCGGTGGAGTATGCTCGGTACTCAGGGGTATTCTGGCAATCAGCGCTATAGGAATTTCCGGCGCGGTTGGGTATGATACTGGATACCGGCATGGCACAGGCAACGTAGTTTTCCGCACGCTAGATGCCGCTTCGTATGAAGTCGTTAGGCAAACGGCGTGGTGATCTTCATAGGCTTGGAGTACTGTATCGTATCTTGACGCGAGTCGTTGTGTGGGTTTAGTCATCAATGTTGTACCGCCTGCCGCACTACCGCACCGGTAGCAACACCCTACGGGTGTTTGTTTTGATATTCCACATCCGCTCGTATTGTTTGTTTTGATTTTTAAAAGACAATCCTCATTCGTCCTCCCGTACTGGCACCGCACTGAACTAGTACGAGTGTGATACCGTACCATACGCACTGCACTGAACTGCACCGGCAATATGCATGCCCCATCATCTGCATAAGCACGCCAGTTATTGTACCGAGTAGGATAACCCGTGACAATTGCTGCACTCTGCACCTGCGAGCGCTTCCATCAATTTTTCCAACCAAGGACCAATTGCCCTGCCTTCTGGGCCCCCTATTCCTGTTCGCTTCCTTTCCCGATCAAGGACACGACGAAGTCTTCAGGCCTCGTCCGCCCTTTTCCTGCCCTGGAGCCCTGAGCGACGGCGAAAGGGAGTGATCGATGGCCCGGGAATAACGGAACCTGAGAGGTCCGAAAAGGAAGAGACAAAAGCAAAACAAAACTGAAGCTTACCTGCCAGAGTCCCATCCGGATTTCTTTCGCTTGTTTGTTCGTGCCAGTTGAGACGAGGGGAGACGAGGGGTGCTGCAGCTTGTCACCCTTTCGTGCCAAATCGACGGCGACGACAGTAGAACGGACACAAGGAGCCCACACAATTTCTTCAAGAGGAGAGTCGGAAGGAAAGGGGCCTCATCGAGCGCAGCATAGCGAAGCTTCTACCCCCCTTTTCCTAGCTAAAAGCGCGTACGGTACGGTACTACCGTAGTGCAGCACCGTTGCTCTACTCGTACGGTACTCGAGCACTGTAGCGGGGGCTACATTGTTTTTTTGTTTTTTTTCCCCCTCCCCTTCCCTCCCTCCCTCATCATCGTCCCCTCGTTCCTACTCGAGTACATCCTACGTGCCCCTCTTGCCGCAAGCGAAGTCCTTACTTCGTAGGCATTCCCCACTGCAACTCCTGCACCACTGTGAGGGTGAGTGTGAGAGAGGAAGAGTGAGATAGCGTGAGAGCTTGTTACTACTTTGGTTCATCCCTAATACTCCTGCTATTCACCACTCTTGCTACTCCTCATCCTCATAGCAACTTACCCCTGCCCCCCCAATCCGCTCACCCCCTCCCCTTAGCTGTCACTATCTTCGTGACTCCTTTGACCTTCTATTTCTCTACATTCACTCTTGTTGTTGCTCGTCAGAGGGTTTGTCCCTGTGCCCCGCTACATCCCACCCATTCGAAACCGACTAGATTCATTGCACCAGAACCCGATATCCTCACCAGGAAACTCAAGCCCTTTGATAGGCAGCCAAGGTAGCGTGGAACGCATCATATTACAATCGTTTGATTTGGATTCTTTCTACCCATTTTTTTGATTCAATTCTGCGAACCTTTTTCTCTTTTTTTGGGAGTTATTCTAGGCGTTACGGTATCGCCCTGGATTCTCTTTTGACGACATCATTTCTCTCTCTCTCTTTTTTTCCACCACGATTCTTCAACGATAACGGCCTCGATACTACAAATTACATAGAAGAACGACTCAGTGCCTGCTCGTTGGGTAGCCTACCAGAAACAGATACCGGGACACATAACCCGGGCAACCTTCAATAATTTCTCGATAGACTAACGAAAACAAACAAACCCGGCCGAGAGATACCCGTCTCATAAACTTTGTTGGTACTAATAATTCTCTTTTTTTTCGCTTTCTCTGTCAAATTCTTGGTTCGTTCACTTTCACTCTTTATTTTTTATTTTTATAACTCTTCTTGCCCTGGAGAGCATTTTCCTGGTGGTCGAGTCGATTCAAGAGTACTTTTTTTATTTTTATTTTTTTCTTGCGAGTTTTCACGTGGTTAGGTGGATATTGGTTGGGTGAGTCAGCCATCATTCCTAGAGTTCTTCCGCGTTCGTTTGTTGTGGTGCAGTTGGTTGGCAACACACCCTGAATTATGGTCGCTGCGCTCCTCTGAGTGTGTAAATGCTAACGCGTCAACCCCCGACAATACAGCACGCCTGCCACCCACCCACTTCTTAAATATTATCGGGCGTATCGTATCACTCATACCCGTACTCGTACCGGTGCCCTCTAATCTTGTTTCCTCATCGATCCTTTTTTCCTCGACAAAAACAAGACTTTGCATCACCATCTGCAGAGCCCAACGGAGCCAGCCCTAGTCTAGCTCCTAAAATCCAACAGTCACCTTTGCGACCAACGGGAAAGTGTCGCTTCCGACGTACTATGGTCGCGTCCTATTCACCTCATCGCCATCACGGCGAAACTGCCACCCTCTTTTCTGCACCACACACAACGTCGCCCTCGCGGCATCACATGCTTCGCTCACCAACTTCTTGCTCATCACCTTTTGCGATTCCAATTCCATCCTCTGTTAAAACACGATCGAGTACAAGACGGCTAACGCCACTAAAATCAAGAGGATCGTCGACGGCTCCCGTTAGTCCAGTAAAATTTCCGCTCTCGCTTACGACTACGAGCCACATGAATTCGAGTGGCATGACTCTTCGGTCCGGTTCCTCGAGCCCCCGAGCAAGTCCTCGTGAAAAAATTGCTCTACAGCGCCAGTCTCGCGCTGGGCTAGGCATGGAAAACGGGGCTCAGAGCCCACCGTCCACGGGAAGTCCGCTCAAGAGAAGCGATGGTATAATGAATTTGGATCAAGCGAGCCGTGGGTCGCCTGTCGCGAAGCGACGGTCTCAATTTGGTCTGTATAGTACAGGACATAGGCAACAGCATACTTTTGGATCGCCTTCGTTTGGCCAATCACCGACGCCTGTTCACCACAATACAACCCCGAAGAGGCATAATAGTATAAAAAAATCGGCTGGTCATGGATCCAGCATCGAGAAGCCTTCCTTTGCACGATCTCGGCCACTGGCTCGCCAGCACGATTTTGTCACTCCTTCCGACCCAGCATCCAAAATTCGTCGTGTGACTTCGGTGGATAACTTTCATAGCCTACGACGCGGATCTTTAAGTAACGGCTCGTCGTTACCCAGTGCCTCTATTCACCCGCATCATGGGACCAATACTGCGTCGCAATCAACCAGCCATCAACCCCACCCGTTATCACAGAATACTTTCTCATCACGATCCCCAGGGCCAGAGTCGAGGAAAGATAGTGGCGAGGGCTCCAGCGAATGGCGGACACCCCAGAACTTTCGATTCGCAAGGCCTAACCCTGCGGCATTTCACTCTACAGGATTTGTCCCAAAACGTGGGCGGCTTATGCACGCAGATAAGGATCACGGCCCTCAACCGGACACGCCTTGTAAAAGACCAAACAATGCATTTGGGTCTTCTGCCTTCCAGAGTGGCATGGGGGGTAGTAGAATCTCTATGACTGATTTCGCAAACACGTCGACACCGTTCGGTGATAACGATGGAGGCGTGAAGCTTGGATTTGGCACTCTTGATAGAGAAGCCAGCACGCTGAGTACTGATGACGAGTTGGATCTCGGTCAATCTCAATCAAGCACTGATTATGACTTGCCCCCAACACCAACTAAGAAGGTCTATAGTAACATTGGAGGCATCTTCAATTCTGCTAAGCGAGCACGAACGGAACAAAGCTGTGAGTCGACTAAATTCTTTGATGCCCGTTTGTTCTTGTTGCTTATATCGGTGAATCTAGCGGATGATTTGAGAGTCAGGTACGAGAGGTTCGAACCGCAAACCCCAAAGGACGGTATCCAACCGCCGGATCCAAGCAGTCTTTCCATTTCCGGCCGGGCGAGCCATACCCACCGCATGAGCTTACCAGCAACACCCGCCCGGGATTTCTTTTCAACTCATTTCGATTTTGCTGGTGCCGCTAAGCCGCGCCCACCTCGAACAGTGCAATCACTTGACGGGCGGCCAGTAGAGGTTACCGACAGCTTCTTGTCAAAATTTTCGGAGATCAAGCACATAGGATCTGGAGAATTTTCGGAAGTTTATCAAGTCACGGAGGGCCGTCCACGTAGAAACGCTTTCATTGCGTCACTCAATCCATCTACCCCTCATCAACTCGCCACACCAAAGCATTCTTCACCGTTTGGAAGCTCGCCGGTTGTGGGTAGCGAGCCATTACTGAAAACGTACGCCGTGAAGAAGTCAAAATCTAGATATTTCGGTGCCCGGGAGAAGGATCGTCGGCAGGAGGAGGTTAAAATTCTCAAATCACTCGGGCGTAGTGAGCACGTTCTCGGGTTTGTGGATAGCTGGGATGAGGATGGATACCTTTACATTCAGACAGAATTCTGCGACACTGGAAGCTTAGACAAGTTTCTAGAGCAGCATGGGAATAAAGGCAGACTAGACGAGTTTCGTGTATGGAAGGTTCTACTTGAATTGTGCTTGGTAAGCCCCCGCCCTCCCCCCTGCCATTCACTTCCCTTCCAAGTTAATTGTGATCCATTAGGGACTCCAACACATCCATGACTCGGGCTTTATTCATTTAGATCTTAAGCCTGCAAATGTCCTAATTACCTTTGATGGAGCGCTAAAGATTAGTGACTTTGGGATGGCAACGCGGTGGCCAGCCTCACGGGAGTTAGAGCGTGAGGGCGACCGGGAATACATCGCCCCAGAAGTCTTGGAGTCGCACAGATACGACAAGCCCGTGGATATCTTTGCCCTTGGGCTGACGATGATTGAAGCTGCCGGCAACGAGGCGCTTCCTCCTAATGGGCCTGAATGGCAAAGCCTTCGCAGTGGCGATCTCAGTGTAGCCCCCATTCTCAGCACAAGTTCTTCTGGCGAGTTGGTCGTCCGCGATGAGGATGGTAATCCCATCTCAACGGTCGTGCTCGGTAGCCAATCGTCGTCCAGTCTGGACAGCCGGATGTCTGACTCATCGCAACCGCGTCATATCAGCCGACGTGCTTTGCGTACCAGAACGGACCCCGCGCTGCTTCATCAGCCCCGAGTCGGCGATCTGGTGAACCCCCCGGATTTCATGTTGGAGGGTGGATTGGAGGAATTGGTTACGTGGATGATATCCGCGGACCCAGACCATCGGCCCAAAGTTTCACAATTGTTGGAAACGGATTCGGTAAGGTGGGTCGAATCGAGAAGGAGGTCTCCGGCAACAATCTTCGAGGGGCTTTGGGGGCCAGATAGTTCTTCAGCGTGTGTTACTGAGGCGGATGATATGATGATTTGGGAGAAGCCCGAAGACAGTTCTCCTTGGGGCTGATGATCTGGAGGAACGTAGACGAAATGCAACAGGAGAGTACAGGGGGGTGAGAAGTGGATGGGATACCGGTAGTGGAGTCACACTTTTACACCTGTTCTGAATAGCGTCTCTTCTAGTTTCTTTCGGGCAATGGGTCAACGGTCTGAGATCTGTGGTATATTGGGATTCTTTTGGTATAGCGAATGGTTCCTTGTGAGATGATTTTAGAAAAAGCACTGGATTTGGGGATTCTTGTTCTTTTAGCGCCCAGTTTCTCCACATATTTTTCACACTGATGGGCGCAAATATTCTCGCTTTGTTGCATGTTTCGTTCTTGTTGGTTAGGGGCATGTTTTCTTTCTTATACCTTTCTCCCGTTTTTTACATACTGGTTCTGGTGCATTTGCTAGGATATTCCCTTCGTCTACTTTCATTGTTTTCCTGTCTGCTTTTCTGGGATCGGTCGGTTTGTGCTGTTTTTTTCTCTGCTTTTCTTCTACATTCGGCATTCGTCATTTTGCTGTAGGTTTTTTCATCATTGCCACTTTTTTCTTCCAATCGGGGGTTTTCTTATTCATTTTTCGCTTCTTTTTCCATCACTCCTTTTTTGCTTTACATTTTTCTCCTTACCCCCCGCCGCCGTTGTCATTTTTACCTTCGCGTGGGGCATGACTAGGTGGCTATAGCTTCTGTCTGTATATAATTAGCGTATTGGAGTGTAGAGGGGCGTGGGTTTCTCTTTGGACCTGCGTCCCCTTGAACCGGCAGTTTTTCTGGTTGTTTGTTTGGTTTTTGTGTTTCTCTTCTTTTTTTCGTGATTGATGTAATCCTCCTTTCCGCAGCACAGCATTTTATGGAGCTTTTCATGGGCTTTGTAGTTGGTTTGTTATGTTTGGTTTGGCTCCCCTGCGCTTAAAATTTGGCTTTTGCTGCGCCGGGGTGGGGGGGACAATTGAGGGGGTGTGACGTGACCGTGTGGCTTACGAATTTGCATGCTTGGGGGAGAAGAGAGATAGGGGATGAAGAGGTTGCTTGAGGTGCTTGCTAAATTGCGGATGGGGGAAAAAGAAAAAAGGGTGAAATTGATCGTGTAGAGGACCTAGAGCGTGGAGCCACGGGTCAATAGAGGCGGTTTACCGGTAGTAAGCTATCGGTAGACTATTAACCAGACAGGGGCCACAGCATACCAGCTGTGACGGGTTTTCATAGAAAAAAAAATCCAATAAGTAATCTGCTACAATAGCATGCATGTGAAAAAGTGTGGGATTTTTTCTTTCCCTCCTCCCAGAGTTGTGAGGTGTGGGATCTTCATTCGCATGAGGCATCTGCCAAGACTGTGGTTTTTGCACGACACGGGAAAGCTGACCTTACCCAGTTCATGTGCCTGTGGCTCTACAAATAACAGAAAAAGGCTAAAATAAATATATATCATGCTTCAGACACGTCAAATACATATGTTTTTTCTCGAAGCTGAGTTTTAAGATACCGGTATCTGTGGAGTTCTCGTGACTCGAAAACCCGCAATTTGGCTGCGCCTTGGCCTCTGTCTGGTTGGTAAACAATATTAGGGTGACGGGCGGGCGGGTCACGGGTTCGAGTGACACCCCCTGAATGCGGCTCAACTCATGACTTAACCACCGAGCAAACTCGATTCCGTGACCCCACCACCACCACACCCACGTTCTGAAAGAAACAGGAGATATGGCTGCAATAACCACCCTGCGCCGGATAGAATCACCCCCGCTATTCCTGTCTCTCCCGTCCGTATTTACAAATCCCCCGAGATCGTCTTGCGCCTTGGGCACCCGTTATAACTCCACCTCCTCCAGTCAATGGAAACGGCGACAAGTTCGTGACGTCTTTGTGCACCGTGCAAAACGTGATTGCTTGAAGTCCCGCGCCGGTTTTAAACTCATCGAGCTGGACCTAAAGCACGGAATCTTCAGGCGGGGGCAGACAGTCGTAGACCTGGGCTTTGCCCCAGGTGCGTGGAGCCAAGTCGCCGTCGACAAGGTCTCACCGGGCGGGCGAGTGATAGGCGTGGACATCCTACCGTCGCAACCACCTCCCGGGGTATCCACGTTCCAGGGCTCTATGAAGTCTGTTGGTGTGCGTGAGCTGCTGAAGAAGTTCCTCATGGACCCGGAGCGCGGCAAGATGCGAGAGAAGCGGTACCTGCGGAAGGGCGATGTGGATGAGCAGGAGCTGGTGGAGATAGAGAGGGACTATCTGGATCGCGAGAGGGACATTGAGCGCGAGGAGAAGTTTGGGGGGGCGGCCGGGTTCGGCGAGGATGATGTCGATGTTGGCATGGAGAGGCCGGTTGACGTTGTGCTTTCTGACATGTCGGATCCCTGGCCAATTCCTGCGCTTACGTATAGGAAGAGTTTCGATAACGTTTTTATTAGGTTGATGAATACGAGTGGGATTCCGGTTCAGGATCATGCGTACAGTATTGTGCGCTCACTATCCTCTTGGCTTCTGGTTGGGTGGGAGGGTTGCTGATGAAGGGTAGGACTTGTGTTATACCGCACTGTCATTCGCTATGGACGTGCTTAGGAGACCTGGGGTCTTTGTTTGCAAGGTTTATCAAGGGGATCAGGAGGACGAGTTGAGGGCGAGATTGGAGCTGATGTTTGCCTCGGTTTGCTGCGACAAGCCGGACTCTTCTAGATCTGTGAGCTCCTTTTCTGATTTATTTGTTGTTTGGGTAGGGTATGCACGGCTGATGGATTGGATTCTTAGGAATCGAGGGAGGTCTACTACGTCTCTAGAGGCCTGGTGAAGGGTGTTACGAAGGAGAAGGTTTTCCCTGAGGGGAGTTATTAGACTGGAGTGTGGTAGGTCGGGAGTGTTACATTGGTAAGGGGAGCTATGGTAGTGGGATGTAGTATACTCTCGTTGGCGGGGCGGGGCTTGAAGTTGTAACGGCTTGAATACCGTATCCTTTTGCCACGGGAAAATTACCATTTTCCGACATTATTAAATTTTATGCTTGCGAAATGGGGATGGGGGTATCCTGGGTCGATGGCTTGAATTAGGGCTGGTGTAGGTTGTTAGATGGTTGGTTTTGTGGAGTTGTATGACTTACTGATCAGTGGAACGCAATGGCGTGATGGGCTGTGATGGATATGCCGGATTTAATTTACCCAGGGTATCATAACACGGGCCGATTTCGGTCTGCAGCTTTCAATTAGAAAGGTTGGTAGGATCATCTATGATAAGAATTGACCATTGCCCGCTATCTCAGGCCGTCACTCATCTTCGCCATGAGGCATCCTCCTGGAGCGGCAGACCCGCCCCACTGCCCGTTTTTTCGAAGAGGCGGCAACTTACCGCTGCAAGCGAAATCCCCACAGCAAACGCTCACTGACAACAGAGCCGCCTGCCCCTCCTCTAACTCCCCTCCACTACCGTTACCCCGCATCCGTCTCTCCATTCGTCACGCCACGCCCGCTGTTCCGCGCATTATGCGCCCGTACAATTTCCGCCTAGCCCGCCGGGGATCCCTGTTCCACCTCCGATGCTTCTTCCACCACATAATACCCTTCGCCCCTTCGGCCCCGCCGAGGAAAACCCACCCAACTCCCCCACAACTCTCTAGATCCTTTCGCCAACCCGTGTCTCACCTGTGGAATTGGCGTCGTCGCGCCCATCCACGGACATGGAAGTCCATCCGTCGGGACATCATCACCATCGGACAGCTATCACGCTACCTGAACGACCAGATCGGACGACCGCCGGAAAATGGGGAGCTGGAGGAAGCGTTCTGCGGGATTGTGGAGGCGCACCAGGGATCTACTGTTGTTGACGATTATGCTTATGGGCTGTTGAAGGTCTACGAGCATGTAGGCAGTCTTCCGGCCGAGTCGATGCGCAACGCGCTGTCGGTGGTGTATAGAGGAACTACGGAGAACCAGGTCCTCCTGGCCCGGGCAATGTTCTCTGCGCTGAGGGGTTCGCCGGGAGAGGGGGTGCTGGTTGATGGGGATATTGTCATGATTGTGCACATGTTGTCCCGAACAGGGAATTCTGCGGAGGCATTGGAGGTCGCGGAGGAGTTTTCTGGGAAGTTTAAGGGGTTGGAAAACGAGAGGGTTGTTTGGGAGAAGGTTCTTGAGGGCTTCTCGTCTGAGGGGAATGAGGAGGTTTTGCTGAGGATCTGGGAGAGGTTAGAGAAGTCGAAGATAGAGATGGATCCGAAATTGTGTACACCGCTGATCGCGTTGTACTGCGAGAGGGGGGAGCTGGGTAAGGCGAAGGTGTGGTATCGGAAGATTGTGGAGTCCGGAATGGGGCCCACTGCTTCTGCGTATGTGGAGACACTCAAGGCTTGTTTAAGAACGAGGAATTATGCTTGGGGGAGTGAGATTATGGATACGTTGCTGGGAGAGAGGGAGAGGTTGCATATGGGGAAGGAGGCGTGGGATGTGGTTTTTCGATGGCACCTAGTACTCGGTGCGGATCCCGGGAAGGTGGACGAATTGTTGGATATGATGGCACAGAGGGCGGAAGAGGTAGAAATATTACCTTCGCCTGACATGGCCACGATAAACAACGTTCTCCGCTCGGGCATGGTGGTAGCAGGACCAAACTTCCCATTCGAAGACTTCCTGTCAATAGCAGACAGCCGGGGATTCAATCACGATAGGACGACCTTCGAGCTTAAGCTGGAGCACAAGATTAACCAAGGCAACATCGAGGGAGCCCTGGGTGCCTATGAAGATCTTAAAGCCGAGTCGATCCCACGAGGATACCATGCAACAGAAGTCAAGCACCTCCTCCGCAACCTCTGCTCCCAACCTATCCTCGACAAAGAGACCATCCAAACCATCCACACCGACCTCCTAGACTGGGACGTCCGCCTCGACGCTGGAACCCTCTGTCCACTCCTGCGCACACTGCTGGAAGACTGCTCCTTCAAGGAGGTCATCAACCTCCTCACTCGCGAGAGCCCAAACAACTACGAAAAATCCCGGATCATCGCCCAAATGATAGACTCCATCTCGAGCTCAAGCACGAGCGTCGAGGCAGCTTGGGATACCTACCAAATCCTCTACCAAGTCTTTCCCGAAGCCACCATCCGCCAGCGAACAGACCTGATGTCGCTATTCTTCGATCTGGGCCGCAGCGACATGGGCGTAATGGTATTCCAGCACATGCGCCAGTCGCGGAAGCGCAAACCGTCAAAGAGCACCTACCGCGCCGCGCTCCTGGGTGTGGCAATTAACCGCGACCTGGAAGCACTGCGCGTGGTACACAACGCCTTAAAATTGGACCCCCAATTCGACCCAGACACCCGACTACTCAATTCACTAATGACAGCGTACGTCGCCTGTGGCTTGCCCTCACGAGCGATGGAGATATGGGAAAACATCCGGCGCTCGGCCCAGGGCCCGGATCACGAGAGTGTAGCAATAGTTCTGGATGCGTGCTCACGCTTCCCGGAAGGGATTCACCGGGCGCAGGTGCTGTGGGGCCAGTTGCGCACTGCGGGGTACCGATTCACTGCGAGGGATTATGCGGCGTACGTGGAAGCGCTGGGCCGGAATGGGATGTGGGATGAAGGGTGGAAGATTGCCAAGGAGATGAAAGGAGAGGGTGTGGAGCCTGATGTTCGATTGTAATTTATTTATTCCCCTCCCCTCTCGTCCTAGCTTGGTGCTTTTTTGTGATGGTAACTGACTCGGGGAGGGAAGACTGGGGGCCCTGTACACCACCATGATCAAGAAGCGGAAGGAGGAAGTCGCTGTCTGGGCTCAGAGCTGGTATCCGGACACCTGGGTCCGCGTGGAAGAGCGGTTGAAGGCGCTACCGGGGAAGCAGGTTGATGTTGTATACAGGGATTTCGAAGAGGCGGTTAGAGAGGCAGAGGAGAGGCGGCGGCAGGTGGAGGTTGATTTGGCGAATTTGCCTGCCGGGGAGAGGGAGAAGGAGATGGGTGAGGGCAAGGAGGGAGAAGGGGAGGAAGAGGAGAAGTGAGGGGCTGTATTTATGTGAACTCGTATGCTAGATTGGTGGGTTTTGCGGTAGTTTTGCATCATGAGGCATCATTCGGTGAAGGTGCCATGGAATGGTAATAAATAATGTACAATATTATTGTTAGACTCAGTGGGGGGGCTCCAGGTATTATAGCATATTGAGTTAAGTCAATGCAATGTAGCCCACTGAACCTCGACACAGAGTGTGATGCCGGGTCTATGTTCAGACAAGGGGGCCACCGACGGTGGCGCCAGTATTATCAACTGCCTGTGCTTCTGGAGCATAATTAATACGGTAAAAGTCTTCAATGCTACAACCTTGGCATGAAAATATCTACAATGCCACAATACTTTAGACTAGTTCAGTCTCTAATTTTTACGCCCCCCCTACAACTGTTTACATAAGTACTCGTACACACCCCCCTAAACACAGGCTGTCCATCCATGGGCAGTTTGGAACCTTGCAGACATAGATTCCTCTTGTTGAATCTCACTTGGAAACTTGGTAGCTGAACTTTTCACCACCAGACCAGTCATGCAAAACCCCTGCGACTCCACCAAAGGAAGAGAAACATTTCCCCAAGGCCAGAGTTGGATGGAGACTAGATAAGGCCGCCACCATAGGATCAGGGGAGGAAAACATCCGCAAAAATTCAGGAAGGAAAGAAAGTGATGAGTTGTGTCATGGTCAAAAATTTTCATTACCGGTACTAGTCTAACACGTTGTGGCATTGTAGATATTTTCACGCCGGGGTTGTGGCATTGAAGACCTTTACCGTAATTAATATCGTTCTACCACTTCCCTAACTACAGTCGACTTGACAAAAGGCCATCGCAGGACCCGAGCCAACACGGGTACTCCTATGACTGTACTAACTTTAGGGAAACTTGTAGGAACCACGATTCGGGGAGTTTGGAATATGGACATCAATTACAGTATAATGCGACAAGGCACTTTCTGGAGCGCCATTATATATATATCTTGCTAAGACTTGAATGCCATCGGCCGGTGGGTACAAGAATAAAATAAAATAAAGCTGTGCCGGCAAATCGGCTAAGTTACCAACCTCCGTAGCGAAAACGGGGCGTCATAAAAGCAAAAACGGAAACGGAAAGGCCATCAGGGGCCCTGATGTAAGTTGGGATGTGGTGTAAGCAGAGGAAGTGGAATATAGATATTTATGGCCCGCCAAATATGGCCTACGTTTGTGCGTGCTGTTTCACCTCCAGAGGGCGGGACATCCGTGTTTATTTTCAAGTGGAGGATGTAGCTTGGAGGGGTATAGCAGGGCATGGAGGATCAATTCTTGCTCCTTGCCCTGTGCTCCTGCGGGTAAGGGAGGTGAATGTTGGAATCAACTGCTTCCAGGGCGCCAAGTAGGCGGGTGAGTGGGTGGGTAGGTGTGCCGAGTCCCGATAATAGGGGGAATACATGAGTCTTCTGGCGGAGGGGGTGCAATTGAACTACTTCAAGATTTTCTATTCTTTGGGACTTCGGTCTAGTCATTTTCCCACTCTAGGAATTTTGACTAGAGCCGGGATGAGAGAAAAAAAAATATGGGGATGTGACTTTCTGCTTACCAGCGTGCGCAGTAGTCTACAACGAGGGGGTCCAAATGGGGCGGGAGGGGTGATGTGTTGAGGTGGGACCGACTCTGGATGCTAAAAACCTGGTTAACCATAGAAGATAGATGCGACAGCGCAGGCTATTTTTTTTTTCTGGAGAAGCCGTTAATAGGGTAGTAGCAAAAATGAGCGGATTCACATGGCTATTTTTCGGAGAAAGGACAGGAGGTATTGGGAAGTGAAGTAACATGCATTTTTCTTCTGGTTCTGACTCTTGACTTATTGTAAAGATGGTGTATATGTAAGGCGTAGTGAAAGAACCTTGGTTCTTCTAGGGATTACTTCAAATTTCTCATCTCCTTTACGCATATCCACACTCCCTTCTGAGTCCTCCCGTGGCAATGAGGGAGGACGGGTTGGGAGTGCCTCCGTCCTCATTGCGATAGCTGCAGCGCATTTGACGGCCGGTCACAGTATGGTATTATGGCTTCATTTCCGTGACACTAGAATTCGTTATGCAAGAGTTAAGATTCTCTGTTTTTCTCACCGGTTCCTACGTTTCTGGGCGGCCCGGGCTGCACTCATCTCTCAGAGGGTCAGGAGTTGGCCATCCAATCATACAAGAGAGATACACCTCTCATTCTGTTCACAGGACATGATATTATAGGACGCTAGTAGTTTGTTTTCCAATACCGATAGCTACACAACCATTCCCAATTCTCAAACACATTTTTTTTTTCCAATTCTACCACCACCCTTAGTTCTTGTGAACTGCAAGTGTCATCGCTGGAATGTCGTCATAAATAAACCTCCCACCAGCCAACCCATTCCAGGCGCAATGATCCGATATCCAGAACCCAGCAAACCCAGCAGCATCGCAAAAGTACCAGCGGAATAAGACCCCGCAAAGGCTAAGTGCTGCATCCCCGAGGGCATGGAGTTTTGTGCACTTGCTTCCAAATGCATTCCGCTGCATACACATAGAGTTTTTATACTTCCCACGCAGTTCTCCAGATACTTCGCGAACCCAGTGGACACTTGGGGATCCGGAAGTTGTCTCACAGATGTAGGACGTTTGCATGGTGATGTTCTGAAGTGTTTCCTCATTGTGAAGGTGATGTTGGTGAGGAATTTTGGGGTTGGGTCGTTGATGATTGCGAGGGCAGCCAGAGCTTCAGGTGAGTTCCAGAGCTGGGTTTCGGAGTTGCTTTCAATTGGGTGGGTAAGGACTGGCAATATAAAGGCCACGAAGGAAAGGAGGAGGAAGGTTATTTTTGAGATAAACATCTTATTTGATGGTTTGGTGGTTTTGATTTTTGGAGTTTGGAGTTTGGAGGACAGAGGGGAAGAGATAGTTGATATAAAGCTGTCGAAGGGGTTGCGTTGATGAGTGGGTTGGTGGGTGGGAAAGAGAGCGAAGAGGAGGAAGAGAGGTCCATTGACTCAATTTATAGAAGAGGAGTCATAATTGAGTACAGTACCAGCATAGGCTGTAGGGCCTTGATTGTGGCTTATCATAATCAAATCTATAAATTAATTCATTTATATTCACCAGATATGACTCGGAGCTACTTTGGGTTGTATGGTAGGGTTGGTTTACTTACAATAGTATGTTCGCAATCCTGCGTTGAAGTCATGCGGCTAGCTAGAGATGTTGACCCCTAGGCCAATCACTTAAGATTGCACATGATGCTTTTGTTATCTACTGTAGTTTGCGGACTGGGGCGGTCAAAGCATGTGATTTTGACTGAGGCATTAGAGGGAGGATGTGTTCTAATATGATACAGTATAGTAACTTACATTATACTTGGGGAACGCTGTTAACCGGGAGAGTATTATATATAAAAAAGAACTTTTGATCGCAATGAAAATGTAAGGGGTGGGGGTGAGTTTTTATACATGGTATACGGAGGAGAAAGGAAAAACCGAGCTTCTGTTTTTAAATACAGAGCACAATTAACCTAGGCACCTAGGCATTATGGGCAAGAGCACCTTAGATCAAACTTGGCACCCCAGCAATGCTGAATGCAATCTTTACTGTGTTCTGCAAAAACTTAGTATTCATGTCTTTTACCTACTCATTTTCTGATCCCTGAGGGTATGTGGTCTAAATTCTACTTGCGGCAAGGATACTTAAATCATCAGCAGCCTCTGCTATCTGAACTCCTTTGACACAATATGCTATCATGCGGCATTAAATTCTATAGTTTGAGATGCTGTTTTCTGTTATTATACCTTTGCAGTGTGGTTTACAATATGGTGTCAGTTAACTGTTATACATGGCATTAGTCAAATATAGATGTTCTGAGGTATCACAGAGCTGCTCGTCCTGGGCCCGGTGGATTGTATAAGTTTGGAACGCCCGATCTGCGTATCTGACGGAATGTTCTGGGAAGAAAGAAAGAAAGTGTGGTCGGTAAAAGGGGGCTGGGGGGGATGGTATATGCCTTCCTTCTGGCTTGCTCGTAAGTTGGTATCGTGAAGTGCTATGAACTTTTGGATTACTTTTGATAAATTGAGGCAAGATACAATACTGGCTCGGAAAACTGACTATGAACTTGGGGACGCAGATTGGTTTATTAAAGTGTTAAACTGTACACATGAGTTGAGAAAGCAGAGGTTATAATGTGGGCTGTTGAGCGACATTTGAATCCGTGTGGCTAAGCAGAATATGGGCGGGCTGAAGAAAATAGGCCAGTGTAGGCTATACGCTGGACACTTCTCTTGTAACCGCACGGTGTATAGATGCTCTGGATCTATGGCAATACATTAGGTAATTAGCTACATTGTAAATTTTTCGGTGTTGTATGGCACTTATAGGATGAAAGTTAATTTCGTAGTTAGAAGAATTACGGTATTAATTTTTCTTGATACGTAAGGGGAAAAAGTACGGACAGTCGCTTAACCTCATCTCTGAATTTACCCCTTGATGGCAGTAGTAGTATCTTCGTAAAACTGGGTCCCTTGTGGGAGCCAACAATCCAAACATCTAACCAACAGCTGGCTTATCACAAGTGTCAGGAATACCTGCACTGTGTGTTTTTCTCTATATTATATCTAGACCATGCCCAGGAATCTTCGGACGGAGGAAAGGGGGAAAAAGGCATACCGAGAGAGATGGTGAGTGGGGGGAGGATGTGCAGAGAGGATTTACCATCACCAATACAACAAGAGACGTAAGTTTGGTGGAAATTTTACGCCATACCGTCTTCCCACCACAACTCACTGCTTGGGGCTAGAATTGGTATCCGGCCACCTGGGCATACATGGGGGATTGATTGTGGGCCATGCTGGGACAGCAGGTTGATGTTGTATATTGGAGTTTCAAAAAGCAGGATAGAGGGTTGCAGGAGGATGGACTACGGGGGGAGGCCGATTTCACCCCCTATTGAGGGGTGAAGGCAAGTAGGAAGGGGGGACAAAGAGGAGAAATGATTAGCTGTACGGTACATATACAGGCTCATATGCTAGACTGGTGGGTACTCCATTGGGCGCGTATTATTTCAGTAGTTTAGTAGTAATGGTATTCTGTGGGGTGGTAATAAATGAATGTATATGTTAGGATTATGGGAGGGTGCCGCGCATTGTAACATCTTGAGATAACCAATATCCAGGAGGCTACAATATGCTCCATTACGCCTACAGATAAACCCTGGGATGAGTGTGTATTCGTGTTAGGGGCTAAGTTCCCACCGTGCTGCCTGCGCCTCGTGGGGGGGGGGGGGGGGCATAGAACATGGGAATGAATTTGAGTTCGTGGGTGGAGATGTTGGTGGGCCTTCCCTGAGGGCGGTGGTATTTGTCGTGGAATAGGGACGGGGTCTTGAAAACAATTGCGTGAATCGTGGAGTAGGCTCTCTTAATTGGGTCGGATGGGTGTTTATTGGCTCCAGGAAACCAGGAGCATATACTTTCCGGAGCGGAATATCAGTTTTTATACTTACGGAGGGAATGAACTTTGGAGTAATAAATCCCATCCCGAAGGGCCGATATGGGTTTCTTGTCAGTGTCCTTGCCATGGAAGGGCCGGAGCGTTGGAGACAACGGCTGTAACGGGGGCTCCCTCAGGTAGATGGTTCCTAAGGATGCAACCGCACCAAACTTCGAATCTCTCGAACACAACTCTTGTAAAG
>LN891009.1:438679-450195 GCA_900010015.1 Tuber aestivum | reverse complement strand
GGGGTCTACGGCGCTCCCACGTAGAGCTGTGTTGGTGGCGGGACCCGTGGGCGCTACCCATGGTCCCTTACCTTCGGCACACCACTCAGCATGATAAGTATCATGCTATTAGAGTCTCCCAACAACCCATAAAGAGCCTACAGCAAAGGGGCACGTGTAGGCTTGATTGGCGTAAAACCTTCCCAGATGTCTCTGGCACTACCCAGGACTACTCTGGGGACCCTTCCGGATAGCTCACGCTAACTCCGTCAGTTTTGGTCCGTTTTACTCCGTTCCTTTTGGAGAAGGTACCTGACCTTCTCACCTTGGCCCCCTTATATATCCTGCGAACAGCTTCCGGTCGGACGGACGGCGACGACGTATACAGTGTTATGGACATGTCTTCATAGATTCCATTTAACTAGCATAACGGCAACTCCACCCATTTTGGCCCATGACGCCCGGGGCGAACCCTGGGGCCGCAGGTACCTGTTAGGAATAATTCTGTCAAGTTACAGCATGTTCGGAGCACTCTAGCTCCTCCCGTAGTCTTCCGATCAATATACAAGCAAGTGCCCGTCGATCATCATTGCGTAACAAACAATCCTAACATTACACGGAATCTTTCCGAAAATGTTTCCGACGGAAGGTAGGGTAATAGTGTCCCAAAGGTAGGGTAAGTATGTCCATGGTGACACGAAATTGGTCTCCATGGCAGGGTAACGTGATTTCCCTAGACAGGGTAAACTCACCCGGCCTTCCGACCTATCCTTAGGCCGGAACCGATGTGGTCACATCACTTCCACTACTTAGGTACACCTATTTCTTAAGTACCTTCTGTTCTTCGGGATACCCGGACCATCGGGTATCTCCTGGACATGCTCAGGCATGCCCTCCTAGTCTACCATATAGCCTCTTGGCCTTATGTATGGGCGTAGACGTAGGTTGCCATAGCTCCATAACGTAGGGTCGTTACAACGGCTCTGGGGTAGACTACGGTGGAAAGTGTCTGAAGGTGGGAGTACAGAGCGGCCTCCTCTGCTCCCGCCTTTCCCAAGGTGGGATCCCCCAGTACCTAACAGCATGGGTGGGAAGTTTCCTCCGGGACAGGTCCTGTGCCCTCCAATTCCAAGGCTCCCCGAAGACCATGGCCCCTGTTTCGGTCAGGACCCCACAAGGTTCCCCCATCTCCCCTCTACTGTTCGTTATCTACATCTCACCTCTCCACCCCTCGGTCCCCAGGGGGCTCACCCTCTCCTATGTAGATGACATTGCAATAACTGTCACCTCAGCATCTCATGAGTCCAACGCGGCCTCCCTTTCAACCATCTTTGACTCGCTCTCCGCCCAAGCAGCCTTACTCGGAGTCTCCTTCTCCATACCCAAGACCGAGCTGATCCGCTGGAGAACTACCCAGGACCGCTCGGTGCGGATCAGCACCCCCGTCATTTGCGCGGGCTCCCCCTTTGCTCCCTCATCTGTGGTCCGCTGGCTGGGTTTCTGGCTGACAGAGACACTGGACACCAACGTCCACTTCAACAAATGCCTTGCTCTGGCCCAAGGGGCCCTTGGAGTTCTTCGACAGCTCTTCTCCCCCGGTAAGGGGGTCTCTCCCGCACTCAACAGAAGACTGGTGGTCGGCCTAATCTTTCCCATCCTCACTTATGGCGCGGACCTCCTGGTTTCCACAGCTACCCTCCTCAGAGCAATGAACGTACTTTGGAACAAGGCACTCCGCTGGATCACCAACCTGTTCTCCTCTACCAACATCAATATACTACCACTCAAAGCCTGCCTCCTCCCCCTGACACTAGCCCTGACGAGGAAAAGAAGACTAGGGGCGCTGCAGCTTGCATGCGCCCCTCCAGAAACAAACCCAGCGGCTGCTCGTCTCCCTTCTGACTTCCCCTCCCACTCCTCCTTCTGAGCGGCAGAATGTCCGAGGCGCTACCTCAAAGGCCGGCATGGGACAGACCGCCCCCTCCCCTGAAATGTACCCAAAAAAGCTGGCTCTAACAGAGTCCACCTCCCCCTAGATGCGCTGCTCCACACACTCCTCCCTCTGGAATATCAAGGCCCATGGCCCCCCCCTCACGTAAGGGCCCCTATGCTGGACCCTTACTCTCCCTCCCCTCCTCCGGATGCCATCGGCAGACTTAAATCTTGCATCACGGCACTGGCTCTGCACGAATGGAACTTCAACCTCAATACTCCACAGTACTACCTCTTCCTTCCCTCCCTAAAACCCCACCCCTTCATGGGCCTAGACCGGTACACTACAGGATGGCTACATCAAATGAGGGCGGGGAAAAGCTACCTAGCTGCATACCCCTCCTGGGACACAGCGGACCCCTCCCCCACCTGCCCGAGGTGCAACAAGATGGACGAAGATATGGAACATGCCCTTCTACTGTGCCCCGCTACCCAATCTCTAAGAACTAAATGCATCCCTGACCTCAGGTCCATCGACTTTGACGCCCCCCTCTGAGAAGATGCCAATGCGCTCCTGGCCCTCTCCGCCTTTATCCATGCTGCCCACATCAACTACCCCCCCTCTCGAGAGTGGCGGTCACCGCCCCCTCCTCCCTCACCACTACTTCTGTCTGCTACCCCTGCTGGTTTTCCTGTGTCGGGTTATGGTTAGCGGGATGGTTGTTTTTGTTTCCTTGCGCGAAGATCAGTTTGCTAATTTGGTTTTCTTGATAATGGAGGATCCAGGGTGGTTTGGCCGCTGTTTTGGATTTGTTATTTTTCTACTTAGTTAGTCACGTGCCTGTGTTGTGCATGTTGGACAGTTACCTGTTTTCGGGGTATGGGTTTGGCCAAATGGGATAGTTTTGGAAATGTTTCTTTTGTTATTTGTTTGATTTGAGAGGGTTTTCTTTACGCCATAGCCTAGTTGCTACATGCGAGTTCTTGTACCCTAAAAAAGAATATATGAGTTAATTAAAAAAAAATGTCTGAAGGTGGGTCCTCCGGTGGAACAGCAATTTTGTGGCAACCGATCGGGATTGAGCCAAGAATTGCCAAGACCTGATGAGTAAGGTGAAATGATACACTTTGGGGAATTGAGTGGAGTAGTGAATAGGTAGAATTAAATAGAATTATGTACTTAGTATAATATAACAGGGTATTTAAAGCAAGATCTAATGAGAACTCTGAGCTAAAGATATATGATGGTGACTTTTATAAACAATATTTGTAAATTGAGCTGTCTCATACTGTAATCCAGCATAGTAAGTATCAAGTATACAGGTGCTCTTCAACTAGTACTTCTGAAGTAAATGGGAGGATATTTCCTTTAATGCTTTTGGAACTGTCTTAACTAGTAAAGACTAATTCTATGTGTAATTTATTCATAATTATATACTACTTTGCCCTTCCCCACCTGTGCTCAATTGAGTTTAGTTCATAATAGTTTGAAAAAGAATAAAATCAAATAATTTTTTTTCTCTCCTCTGGAAAGTATGACTTTTGGTCCAGAAATTTAGACTCTACTGAGAGTAATATTTGAGTACAGTTAGAATTACTAGAGTACTTACAATTTTTCTTAGATTTCTTACTCTTACAATCATATTTTAATCCTTCTGGTAGTTATTGACTATACTCCTGTAAGACTCTCTTATATCCTTTTGGCTTGCCTCTCTATTTTACAAGTACTGATAAGTTATTTTGATCAAAACTTATTTTCTGATAGTGGAATGTAATCTCTAAAGGCTCATAGTACTATTTATTCTATAATTGTAACTATTGGCCACCTAAATCCATATTCATACATGATGCTTAAAGTGTATAAGGTACATTAGCAGTATGAGGGATAATATGATTGAAAAGAAATAGAGCTACTTGTATAATGAGAAAGGTTGGTTTAAAAATTTGAATTATTTTATCAAGGACATAGTCATAGAGATTATAGCCTTTCTACCTGAAACCTTAACCCACTGTAATATATTTAGTAGTCTGTCATGAGTTGATTCTAAGACCAGAGATTGATTCAATTACTTACTGGTATAGAATTGGTAGTAAGAGTATAGAGGAAGGCATTTCAAGATGATTGCAGGGAAGAATGAAATCAGATACTATGAGGCCTTGACCTCATACCAGTGACTTCTGTTGAATAAGATACTTGTCCTTATAAATCCTGCTATCAGAGATATAACTTAGTAAGGATAAGGTTTCAAATGACTCAGAACTCTGAGTTATAGGAATGTTACTTTTGTACTGGACTTACTTAAGAGTTATAGGATTTTTATACAACCTATACTTGTAGTATTATTATTATGATATAATTGATTATTTGTTTAGTGACTCATCAGCAAAAATAAAGGCTTGCATCTTGTGTATCCTACATGTCAGACCTATAGGATATATAGGATACAAACTATTAACTAGGATACAAGACAGCAGCTACTAAAACTCAGGACACAACGGTTCTTGGTATCAAAACTTAGGATCTAACAGTCCTTGATACCAGAACTTAAGATATAATAGTCCTTGATACCAGAACTCAGGATACAATCCAATCATACTACAGTGATTCTCAGAATACAAGTAAGTACTACTACTATTTACAGAAAGCAATACCAGGATAGAACCTTGTGACCTGCATCACATATTACATAGATTCTGAAACCTTCCAAAATGAGAATATTTCTAGTTATATTGGTTTTATAATACATAGTATAGAAAAAGAAACTGCTACTCCCTGGACCGCATACTATAAATGAGGTCCAAACTACTTACCTCGCAGATAATAACTCCACCAATATTGGTATTGAGTAGAGATTCAATACACTATTGGAAAGCTGGCATCAAGTAGAACCTGGATGCCAAGTATAGACTGCTGTGACTGAGGGACACCTGTGGAATCTGGCATCAAATTCAGCACTGTGCAAGAACTCTGCCAGGATAAAGACCACTTTTACAACAAACTGTATCTCTACCAATACTAATGCCAGGTAGATATTCAATATACTGTTGGAAGGCTAGTATCAAGTAGAACCAGGATAACTAGTATCAGCCACCATGTTGAAGTGATGGCTACAGAATCTGATATCAAAGTCAGTACTTAGTCAGAGTAAATATGACATATATTGTTACACATAAGAATGCACAGACCTTTCCTGCATACAGACCTCCTGAAAACTGCAAAAAATCTATGGCCAACACACCCCTTCAGCCCTGCTGTAGGGCCCGTACATAGTAATAATATTGCAGGACTTTGTTCAAATGTGTGGGTACGGCACTATCTTAATAACTTTGTACGAAAGTACGACACAGTAGTAAGAGTATACTGCTGTTAAGAATCCTACCGAGTAGGACCTAGTAACAGGTAATGATACTTCTCTTAGGGTGAGGTGATAGCTCTCATGCCTATGCCTACGCAACTCCGATAGCCTAGTCCTATGACTACTATCTTATTCGCGCCTATCTTCTTATTCTTCTTCTCAGTCCTCGCTTAGGACTTAATCTTTCCTTTTGAGAGGAAAGACACTTCTCGGGTTTCTTAAGATAAATCTTAAAGAGCGTAAAGGTAGGTTTTATTGATGATAACTTAAAGGTAGGAAATAAACAAGAAGAATGTGTGAAGAGCTCATACTCGGGGTCCTAGTGACCCTTTATATAGTCGCTCTTCACCTGGCATGACTCATACCTCGCGTCACGCGAACCCTGTGACTCATAACCATGAGTCATATGAAATCCATCAGACGACTCTAATGAGTCGCTGCGCAACATGCCTAAACCAATCAAAACATAATAACCAAGTCAGGTGCGCAACTCGCGTCACCTGAGTGAAACCCATGACTCATAAGTATGAGTCATGTGCGAAAATCATAACATCGTATGACTCACCACTGTGAGTCACGAACAGGTAAACATAATAACCTATGGCGCACTAGTGTGCATCATGTGAAATCACAACATACCTATAACTCGGAAATCCGAGCTATGTGAAATCTGCCTTGCTTAGTCACAGTTCGTGACAACTGCGGGCATGCTAAGCGAGGAGGAATTTTGTATGAAGGTAGATTGGTAGTAGTTCTTGTCCTTAATTCTCTTAAGCGAGATGGGTGGTAACCCCTATTTATACAGGTACGCATCTTCCGAGTAACTAAGAGGAAATGTAAGGGAAAACATAAGTGTCGATGTGTTTGACTGTAACCGTGACATAAGTAGGAAAAACATAAGTGCAAACGTGTTTGACCCTAAAGAACTGCCAAGGAAATCCCATAAAACATACGTAAATCTAAGATAGTATGAACGGATAATTAGAACATGATTGTAAATCAAATGACCGATGACCGTGCATGATGATGCATAAAATGTAAGAAATAAACCCGAACACCAGATAAGAAAAGCACGCCATAATCCCCTAATCGTATCATGAAATATCAATGAAATATACGTAATACATACTCCGCTGTAGTAATGTCCATGAACTAGAAATAATACTAAGTAGAGGAATATACAATATTATCAAGGAGAATATACATATGAAACGAATTAGAAAATTCAACACTTCCCCTCATTATCTACAGCGCAAAAGTCCCATTAATCGTTCGTGAGCCGGTTTCGCTAAGATTTTTGTGCAGATGTCGCCAAGGTTATCGGAAGAGGCAACCTTCAGGAGCGTGAACAAGTCATTATCGATTTCTTCCCGTATTTCGTGGTAGTGTATATCGATGTGTTTCGTTCGGTCGTTTAGCTGATGGTTTCTCGCGAGAAAGTTTGCACCTGTATTATCTGCATGTAAAGCGATCGGTAAGTCGAGACAGATATCTTTGAGACCCTTTCAGAACCATTGGATTTGTCTTGCAGCAAGTGACATTGCAACGTATTCGGCTTCGGTTGTTGATAGTACGACCGAGGCTTGTTTCTTCAAGCGCCATGAGATACATGCACCGTTGAGAAGTACAATGTATCCCGAAAAGGAGCGGCAGGTATCGAGGCAAGCAGTGAAGTCAGCGTCAACGTAGGTATTGATAGCGTTTGTCGCGTTGTAAGGGTAGAGAAGTCCAATGTGTTTTGTTCCGTTAACATATCGAAGGACGTGTTTAGCGGCCTTGAGGTGTTGTTTGGTAGGGCAAGCAGAAAATTGAGAGAGGAAAGAAATTGTGTACGCTAGATCGGGTCTTATACCAGTAGTCAGATACATAAGTGATCCTATCATTGATTGGTAAATGGAGGGGTCTGGAATGCATGTGTCTTCGGTCCCTTTCGTAAGTTGAATGCCTTTCGGTAAGGGTGTAGAAACGCTGTTAGAGTTTTCCATTGAGAATCGTTTAAGGACTGACATGATATATTGCTCTTGGGTAAGATGTAGCCCATCTGGTGCGTATGCAATGTGCAAGCCGAGTAAGAATGTGGCTTCCACTAGGTCTGTAATCTCGAATGCCGTTTTCAGGTCTTCTATGAGAGATGTAGCTTCTGGGGTGTCGGCTGTGTGGATAGCGATGTCGTCAACGTAAATCGAAATGTAGATGTCGTGTTTATCGTAAACAACCATGCATGGGTCAAGGGATGATGTCGTAAATCCTCTGGAGGTTAAGAATCTGGCAAAGAGAGCATACCATTCGTTTGCAGATTGCTTAAGTCCATAGAGACATCGGTTAAGTTTCCATACTTTGCCTTCGTCACCGAACCCAGGTAACGGTCGCATGTAAACTTCTTCTTTCAATTCGCCGTAGAGGAAAGCGGATTTAACATTGGAGTGTCGCGGTCGCCATTTGTTTTTAGCGCATATCGCAAGGAGGAAGCGGAGAGATTCATAACATATCACGGGGGCCAAGGTTTGTTCGAAGTCGAAGTCAGGGATTTGTCCAAATCCTTTCGCGACAGCTCTTGCTCGATACCTTTCTAGTGTGCCGCCAGCGTTTCTTTTAACTCTCTAGACCCACTTACTTTCAATTATTTTCCCTCTAATCGGTTTATCGACAACATCAAAGGTTCCACTCTTCTCGAGCGCCAGAATTTCATAGTCCATAGCCGAGGTCCACTGGTCACGGTAGGGGCTGTTTATAGCTTGGTGATAAGTGGTAGGATCCTCGTCGGGCATTTCAGTAGCATTTCTGCCATATCGAACTGGTGGTCTTGAAACTCGTTCAGACCAAGTCCTTGTTTCTTCTGCGTGTTCCGGAGGTTGCTCTGGTTCATCTGCAGGTGGTTCCGGAGTTGGAGAAGGCAGTGTGGGATTCTCATAGTCTTCTGGATGTTCTGGTGGTGGAGGTGGATGTACTTCAACGTCTGGTAGTGGTAAAGGTTGGTTGTCATCTTCCATTTCTTGAGGCTTGTCGCGAGGGTGCGAGGCAGTGTGGAAAGAGGGAAGCGTAACTGTCGCAAAGGTCTCCGATGTTTGGGTCAGTTGTTTTGGATCTGACAGTCCAGTTGGGTCAAGAGGTATTATTGTCTTGGTTGTCCAATGGATTTGTCTGGTTTTGGAGATCCGATGTTGCGATGGTATATATATCCGGTATATTTGGTCGGAGGAGGTATAACCGACAAGATATCCTTCCAAGGCCCGGGGCTGTAGCTTCGTTCCAGGTTTTCTTTTCTCCTCGGGTATATGGACGTAGCATTTGGTCCCGTATGGGCACAAGTGGTTGATCAATGGCTTTGTTTTATAGATAGCTTCATAGGGCGTTGAGTTTCCTATGGCTCGGTTAGGGAGTCTGTTCCTAAGGTAGACGGCGGTGGAGACTGCTTCGGCCCGGGGGCTAAGGGTAAGTCCAGTCAACATAGAGCGTGTCGATGTGATGATGGTACGGTTGTACCGTTCGGCAACACCATTGGATTCATGTGAGAAAGGAGGGGTCTTATCATGCACAATACCATACTTCTGAAAAAGGGTAAGCACCTTGTCATTGATGTACTCGCCTCCGTTGTCAGTATGGAATCTTTTGATGGTGGTAGAATCCTGGGTTGTTCTTTCCTTGATGCAGTATTCGAACACTTTTACCGTGTCGGACTTCGCTTTTATGGTGTAGATCCATGCATAGCGTATATTGTCATCGATGAAGGTAACATAGTACCAGGAGTTGCCAAAGGAGGGTTTCGAGAATCGTCTGCTAAGATCGGAGTGAATTAATTTGAAAGGGGTGTCACATCGTTTCTCTGTTGATTTGGGTTTAGACTTAGTTGACTTAGAGGTGATGCAGGTTTCGCATTGCCAGTATTTTGGAACGGTAGGGATCGCGGGAGAGTCGGAGTAGTGGTCGGCTTTGAGGTATTGGGGCGATGGATGTCCAAGGGCTTCGTGCCACTCTTTGTAAGTCATCTTGTTCACTGTTTCCTTTTCCTCTTGCACAACATAGTCCTGTCCGTCAAGCTTTCCCCATAGAACCTCTGTTTTATTTTCCCTAAAAACATACATATCCTTCCCAGAACTCCGCAAAGAAAAACCTTTTCCCAAAGAAACAATAGCGCACCACGATAACAAGTTGCTAGAACACAACTTAGGAACCCAAAGAACCCGTTGTAGAAAGACAGAGTCTGTCCGGCCATTAGATGTTTTGGCCTTAAGCTCCACTGTTCCACAGCCGCATGATTCTATTCCCGAATCATCGCCTAACTTAATGGTACCTTGTGAAGGTTCGAAGTTTATAAGAAGGTCTAGGTTCGAAGTCATGTGCGAGCTTGCGCCTGTATTGATAACCCATTGATTCGGGTAAGGGGTCTTTTGCGTAGGAGGTGAGGAGGTAGAGGTACTGACCGGTTTGGATGTCTGTTCCGTTCCGATCTTAGCCGAGTGTCCGGCTCTGTCCTTCTTTCGCTTCTCGTTGTCGGCCTTGAGCTTGTTATACTCATTTCAGGAGTGGCCTTCACTGCGCGCAGAGGGGTAGTGCTTTTTGCAGTAGGAACATTCCTTTGTTTCGGCTGGTTGCGGGCGGACCATATCGCGAGCCTTTCCCTTTCCTTTGACATCAGCGCTTTTATATGCCTTATCCTCCTCAGAATTAACCGAGGATTTCAAGTCCAACAGTTTGTTGTAGACATGATTGTAAGTAAGGTCCTCCTTGGTTTGGAGGTTGTCGACAATGTTGCTCATCGAGCGAGGCAGGGAACGGAGGAGAACGGCGGCTTTGGCTTCGGTTGACTCAAATACCGATTTAAAAACAAATGGTAGAGCGTATCGGTCGGTTTCCGAAGCAGAGGAGCAACCAAGTTGCATTCAATTCCATAGGGTGTTGTACTTATTGATGTGGTCCGGCATAGGTTCGGACGTATTGTACTTGGAATCTAGGACAGCATTGAGCTGGTCAAAGAAGGAGGAGGTATTTTCACGAGCGAACTTATCTTCGAAGGCTGTCCAAATGGCTGTTGGTGTCTTGTGGGTGGCCAGCAAGATTAGCCATTTTGGATCGATCGTTTCGAGGAAGTAGGCCGAGGCCTACTGGTAACAATGGGGGAAAGAATCTTGAGCATCTTCATCACTATCGGGTCCGGTAGTTGCTCCTGCTTCCGGTAATGTTTCTTCTCCTCTTACTATGCCCCAACAATTGAATAAGGTGAGAACATATTCTGATATATCACGCCACGTCCTGTAGCTTTCTGGGCCCATGAGCTTTGGGATTGAGCTCAGTTTATAGGTGGGTGCCCAGTCTCGCTTGGAGTTGGTGGAATGATTTTGTGGTGGCGGGTTGGCAGGGCCTGCAGGATCCATTGGTGGAGGTGGAGGCAGTACGTCAGGCGGTGATGCAGGTGGATCAGTAGGAGGAGGAGCCGGAGGGAATGAAGGTACTAGAGGGAGCGGAGGTTGCTCGAGTTCCTCAAAATTTTCGTCATGAGGTGGAGGTTGGTTTCCGGCAGGTTCACCGGAATTTGACATGCAATAGGTTATTAACTTATATTAAAAGTGTTAACCTATGTTGAAAATCCCCGATCAGTATTAATAACCACCACCCCCATTGGCCAGCACTCCTATACTAGTAAAAGCCTGTTTGCAGAACACCCCGGTTGCACCTGGGGCCCACTGAGTTTCGCCTGCAGGGTCTGATTCAGGCTCCCAAAAGAATGAGAAGTACGGGAGGGGTGATGGAGGACCGTGTGAGCAGTGCCTAAGGAAAGAAGAGGATTTGGAGGGAATGGGTGGCAGATTATGATTTTTTTAAGCGAGGGGGAATGCCAAGAACGTTTCGCCGAGAAAGTTTCGTGCCGAGCGATAAAGTTTCGTTTTGAAGAAAGTTTCAGTTTGATTAATGTTTTCGACTCAAATGAATTTGTTTCGTTTTGAGGTAGGAATGTTTCGCGTCGGGTGAAATGTTTGGATCGTCGTAGGTAGGAAGCATGTAGGTGTAAGTCGTCTAGTTATAGAGGCACCGGGCTTATAACCTGTTCAAATGTGTGGGTATGGCACTATCTTAATAACTTTGTACGAAAGTACGACACAGTAGTAAGAGTATACTGCGGGCACGCTAAGTGAGGAGGAATTTTGTATGAAGGTAGATTGGTAGTAGTTCTTGTCCTTAATTCTCTTAAGTGAGATGGGTGGTAATCCCTATTTATACAGGTGTGCATCCTTCGCGTAACTTAGAGGAAAT
>LN891009.1:417214-438592 GCA_900010015.1 Tuber aestivum | reverse complement strand
AAGTGAGATGGGTGGTAATCCCTATTTATACAGGTGTGCATCCTTCGCGTAACTTAGAGGAAATAGTAAAGGAAAACATAAGTGTTGACCTGTTTGACCATAACCTAAGTAGGAAAAACATAAGTGCAAATGTGTTTGACCCTAAAGAACTGCCAAGGAAATCCCATAAAACATGCGTAAATCTAAGATGGTGTGAACGGATAATTAGAACATAATTGTAAATCAAATGACCGATGACCGTGCATGATGATGCATAAAATGTAAGAAATAAACCCGAACACCAGATAAGAAAAGCACGCCATAATCCCCTAATCGTATCATAAAATATCAATCAAATATACGTAATACATGCTCCGCTGTAGTAATGTCCGTGAACTAGAAATAATACTAAGTAGAGGAATATATGATATTATCAAGGAGAATATACATATAAAACGAATTAGAAAATTTAACAGACTTTAGCATGCTGTTAGTATAAATTAGTGAAAAGGAAGCGTACTTTATAATACCATATACGTCATTGCTGTCTGACTGACCGGATGCTGTATACAGGATATAGAAGAGGGGACCTCAGGCCATGTCTGAAAAGTTGAATGGAGTCAATTGGATAGGAAACCATGGAGTTACGAGTTAAGTGAAATTCACCGTCTCAAATATGGACAGAAAGTGTTAGGACTAAATTGCTAACAGTTGAATGAGTTATTGGGATGTGCCCATATGGACAAGGTACAGAGCCCAGTCTATTGCTTGTACTGAGAAGAGTCAACCAGAGGCCTATCTGTGGTTGAGGGACATTCACATGAGGTTGACTAGTCGGAGAGTAGCGAAAAGTCCTAAAAGTCAATGAAGTTAAATTGCGAAGTCAACAATGCATTGAGAAGTCACTCAATAGAGCTGATCACACCAGTCAGAGTAAGGAAGATGGTAAGTTGGCTCTAGGGGAGACCACTTGTTCATAGCTAAACCTCTGAGATGAAGGAATCATGCGTTTTTACTGGAGAGGTTTCAAACACCCTTGAAGAAATATAAGAACGTACTGAGACTGTAGTCCGAGCAAGATGCAAAGTTTGTCAGGGTCCAACAGATTTCCGTTATGGTGGTAAGGGGTATGAAATAGAGAAGGTACATCTGTGCGCTCTAGTTTCCTCTCGCTTAAAAACATTATCGCATTCGGCTGGGCAAAACTCCTGGGTTTTGCATGGCAACCATCTCCACATACCTAATTCCTTCCCTCCCTTAGGCTTTAGTCTCTAAGTGCACAGCCCCCTCACTACCCTGCACAGCCTCCTTCATCATGGAGGGGTCTGATCTGGGACCTTCAAGGTCTGGCTCTTGAGCCTCCAGCTGTACTTCGCCCTATGAGTCAAGGGCACCAACCCCATCTCTTCCCACTCATCTTTCTCTGGTAAGAGAAGAGCTAGCCCGCACTCTCCACCACATGGAGCAGAAAGCCCCTCCGATTCCCCCCTAACCGATTCCGAGCTTCAAGAACTATCTACCGGCGAAGCCATCCTCCTACCACTACTCTACACTGCCATCTCTGGGATCGGCAGCATCATCCAAAGGCTAGTGGCCCTTGAGCAGTCCTTCACGGCTGCCCCCAAGGACCCTCCCTCTCGCTCTGCATTAGAAGCCTCTGGCCGGGACTTTTCTCTGAGAATCACGGCATTAGTTGCCCACCCCCCAGCCACCCCGCTGGGCCCCCCTTCTCCTCCCTTACTAAAACAGGCTAAGCGCCCACCACTGCCCCCTCCCCTCCTGCTCCTCCTGGAGCAAAGTACCTCCCCCCTCCCGGCTACATCCTAGATATCCCAGTTGAGGACATCGACTCCCCCATGCAGGTTGATGGAGTATGGTATGGTAACCCACGCACCTTTGCGGCTAGACATCCCTACTTCTTTACAGCTTTCCAGTTTGCCCAGGGTGAATTCCCAGAAGAGTCTACCTTCCGCCTAGGGCCTGCCCCCTCCGTCCTCACACTAGTCGCCTCCTCCTCCTATGCCAGTGCTGCAGCCACCCCCAGGGACCAAGTACAACCAACCAATGCCAAGGGTAAGAAGAAGGTGACCACCACAGCCCAAGTCACGGCATCGGGCGATGCCGCCTCCTGAGTCTGAGAGGCTGTCCCCCTTCCTGCTGCCGAACATCACTTCTTTGCACCCCAAACCTCTCCGGTCCCCCACCCTGAGGCAACATGCCTGGCAGCTACCACCCTTGATATCGTAGCCTCCGTTCTTCAGAAGACAAACTGTCCCTTCCCCATTTCTTTCTCAGCCACAGTCAATGCACGTGGCGTGATTACTCTCCTCACTACTGATTCCCTCACGCCTGCCACCAGCTACTTCCCCTACAAGGCGCTTGCCAACAAAATCAACCAGTCCTTCGCTGTTGGGGATAACCCCTACCACCCCTTCCATCCCACGCCCAACAAGGTGCAGCTGGTCATCCACGGCCTTCCAGTTGCCTTCCTCCCGTAGGACCAGACCAACCTCTTCCCTGCACTCGCTGAGTCTGTTAAGAATACCAAGAATATCGATATCTTTAGTGCACGCCACCTCCAACCAGACCTCCTCCTATACATGGCCACCACCTCAGTAGTCATCATCGTTGCCCCCTCTGACGTGGCCCATATTGGGTCTAAAATCCTCCTCTACTCCCAGCTCTGCAATATCTAGAATGCGGTCTCGAAGAACAAATTCATGCAATGTAGGCACTGCTGAAAGTCTGGCCACCCAGCCCTAGCATGCACTACCACTATTCCTGTCTGCCCTATTTGTGCATTGAACCATATGAGAGCCAACCACCTTTGTTCCAACCCAACATGCCCCAAGTTGGGCTTCCCCAAACCTGTCATCGGCTGCTGTCCGGCCTCCCCACCCAAGTGTGCAAACTGCTCTGGTGGCCACCCCGCTACTGACAGGTCCTACCCTTCTCGCCCTTCCCCACTGATACAGCAGACTTCAGGGTCTGAGGCAGAAGATGAAGGGGGGGATGATACTATGGACCAGGACAATGCCCTACTGGGCAATACCCATATGCCCACTCCCCCTCTCCCGGATGCCAACCCTTTGGTCACCCCCCGACCCGTCATTGTCCCAGTGCCTCGTCCTCCAGTACCCGCCTCCCTGCCTGCTGGTTTCTTCGCCTCCCTAGGGGAATCCAGTCGCCCGTCTCCATTCCCCTCAAATTCCTTTCATAAGTGATAGTACAATCCATGGATCCAAATTTGGTGGACTGATTGCCGCTATCCCCTTCTTTCCTGCCATTTCTTTCCATTGTTCAACACAACTGCTTAGGGAGTTGGAATGTTTTTCTTTCCCTGTTTAACAGCCTTGCTGTGCTGCCCTCTCCTCCCCAGGTAGTGGCCCTCCAAGACCCCTCGGTCTGGTGGGGGAAACTACCGTCCTTTTCCAGGTATAAATGCTTCTCCCCCCCTGTCGCCTCAGGCCGCAAGCCTAAGGTAGCCTTCTTTGTTTATCAGGAGCTCCTCGGAGCCTACCCGGTTCTTCCCTGTTTTTTTGATTAGCCTGACCTAATGGCACTGGATATCCACTCGCCTAGAGGCTTGTTTTCATCATCTCTGTATGTTTTTCGGATTTATAATTTGTATTGTATTAATTTTGTGTCCTCTCAGCGTCGGACAGTGTCGCTGGTAGATGCCTTTCCTCTTCATGATTTTCCCACCCTCACCCTAGGAGATTTTAACCTACACCACCTCCTTTATGACCCTTGGCACTAGTTTTCAGACCAGGATCTCCTGCTGTCCTCTCCCTACTTTGAGGTGGCCTCTGAGGCTGGCTACAGCCTACTCAACACCCCTGGCATCCATACCAGGTTCCCCTTCGACTTGGCAACTAGGCCCGGTGTTCTTGACCTGGCCTTTGCCAATAAGCTTCTGGCTCCTTTCCACCATTCCTGGTCGGCTGATCTCCCCTCTACCGGCTCAGCCCACGTCTCCATTCTTATTAAACTTTCCTTTCCCTTGATGCACAAGGCCCCTCCGAGTCCGGACTTGGACAAGGTAGACTGGCCACCCGTACTTGAGGCCCTGCAAGGGGTCGACATTCCACCACCGCCTCTCCTCCCCACAGCTTCCGCCCTCGGCTCTTGGTTTGATCACTACCTTGGTGCCCTTTTGGCCCTACTCCTGGCCCCGGCCCCACTGAAACGCCCTTCTCTTAGGTCCAAACCATGGTGGTCCCCGCTTTTGACCTCATTGCGCCATGCTTTTAATGCCGCTGCCAGGAGGTCCCGCTCCTCCCCCTCATCCACACTCAGTGTCGAGGCCCACAAGGCCCGCTCCCTCTACTTTAAGGCCATCAAGGGGGCAAAGGCAGAGCGCTGGAAGAGCTTCCTGGCCGAGGTTGACTCCTGCTCTGTCTGGACGGCCACAAGGCTTGCCACTGGAAGGGCCCCCGACCGGTTCCCCTCCTTTCCTGGCCTCTCCTCGCCCAAACAGATCAACTCAGCTCTCCTGAGCCACTTCTTCCCCCACAAGACTTCTACTTCCACTCCATCTATCCTCAGGCCGTTCCGAGACTCACCCCCCCTCTCTCCCGAGGAGGTGCAAAGGGCCCTGTCTAAGTTGTGAAACTCATCAGCCCCAGGCCCAGACCAGATCCCCTATAGGGTCTGGAAGAAGGTCCATGTGGCTAATCCCTCTCTCCTCATTAACCTCCTCTCGCCCTTGCTGTCTTTCGGCTTCCACCCACCCTCCCTCAAAAGGGCCAATGGGGTTGTCCTCTCTAAGCCAGGAAAACCAGACTATTCTTCCCCCACCTCCTTTCATATCATCGTCCTCCTCCAGACAGTTTCGAAAATCTTAGAGATGGTTATTGCCTCCCACCTGTCTATAGTCGCCCGCTCTCATGGTCTAATCAACCCAAACCAGTGCGGCTCGCTTCCCGGTCTTAGTACATATGATGCTTGCGCCGCCCGCACTCATGAGATTAACTGCCTTCAGAGGCCTGGGCTCAAAGCCTCTTCACTCTTTCTTGATATCAAAGGGGGTTTTGACAATGTCAACTCATTACTACTTACCACTTTCATGAAATCCAGGGAGGTGCCTCCATACATCTATGCCTGGGTCCAGTCCTTTGTTTCTAACAGACATTGTCGTCTTCTCTTTCAAGGGTCTCCTAATGTGTTTTCTCCAGTGCAGATGAGCGCACCACAGGGGTCTCCTATCTCTCCTCTTTTGTTTGTCATCTATGTGTCTCCTCTTCATTTGGATATTCCTAAGGAAATTATATTTTCCTATGTTGATGATTTTACTGTTATGGTGGCTTGTCCCTCTTACAAGTGTAATGTGCAGCGCTTGTGGCACTATTTTCTGGCATTGAAGAGAAGGGCGGGTGCTATAGGCATGTCCTTCTCTGTGCCCAAGACGGAACTGTCCCATTGGAGGACCTCAAGGAACCACGGGGCTCATTGCTACACTCCAGTGACCCTGGATAGTACTCTCTTCCACACTGCTGGGCTGGTTCGCTGGCTCGGCTACTGGTTTACTCCTAGCCTAGAAACCTCTCACTTCGCAAAATGTTTTGTGCTCGCCCAGGGGGCTTTTGCTATCGTAAGACAACTGTCTCCCCCTGGCAAAGGCTTGCCTCCTTATATCAACAGAAGGCTTGCTGTTGAACTCATCCTTCCCATCCTCTCCTATGGGGGCCAATCTCCTGGTACCCAACGCTTCTGTACTCCACAAGATAGAGGTCTTCTGGAACCCAGTCCTCCGCTGGGTGACCAACTATTTCCACTCTACCCCTACCTCAATCCTCCCTTGCAAGGCCAGCATCCCCCCTCTGCTAGTCCTCCTTCCCTACAAGCACTGAATGGCGGCCTTGAGGATGGCCTGCTCGCCACCCGAGATAACTCCAGCCTTGGCCAGGCTTCTCTTGTCCTTTCCCTCTTCATTTGCGGCAAGGGCCCCGGACTCTAACTGGGCCCTGTCCATCGGGCTGAAGGGAAAGGCCTATCTCCTCCTTTGGAAGACCTCCAGGCCCTCTCCTGCCGTATGATCCCACCTTCCTGTTGATGGTATAGCTCATTCCCTGGCTTAAATTGCCACCAGGGGGACTCTTCCGAGCCTGACCAGGCACCTGGTCCCCAGGGCAGTCAACAATCTCTCCTCCTCACAGAAGTACTCCCTCTTGAAAGCTGTCACTCGGTCCCTCCTCTCTCAGGACTGGACACTGCAGGCCCCCCCCTCTATACTATCCCTATCCTCCGCCGGAGGCCCCTCACCCCTTCATGGGGCTGGACCGCTTTCTGGCCCGAAGAATACATCAAATGAGAGCTGGAAAGAGCTATCTAGTGGCATATACTCCCTGGAACGAGCCAGAGAAACCCACTACTTACTCTGCCTGCGGCCTTGAGCCAGAGACTATGCAACATGCTGTCCTTTCCTGTTCCTCAAAGGCCTCCTCGAGACTACTCCATATCCCGTGAGTAGATACTTTGGGCGGTAAGGCTCCCCTCTGGGCTGATAAGGACCTCTTATGGGGCCTAGCGCGATACGTTTCTGATACCAGAACCAATTTTCCCCCCGCAATAGGCAGGGTATAGGCGTTGCCCAGTACCAACCTCGTTTCAGATTGAAGTGGCGGTTCTCTTTGTGGTCTTTCCTGGCTGTATTTGACTTCCTGTGCTTTGTGCTTCCTCTGTGGGGGGGGGAAGGCTTGTCTTTTCTTTTGCAATGAGTTGCCCTGGCGGGTGCGGTGGGTTGTATTACTTGCAGGCAGGGAGTGTTGGTGGAGAAATATTTCGTTACTGTTTGTTGCTTTTGATATTAAGGTTTTGTTTTTGCCATAGCTAGGGCTCCATATAGGTTCTTGTACCTTAACAAAGAATATATGAGTTAAATAAAAAAAAATAAAAAATCCTTAGCTTTCAGAACATCCTCTGTCTCTGCTACACCTCCAGTCATTGAAAAATATTTCCTAATTGGGAACGACTCAACACCGAGGAACTATCACCACTTTTCTTTAGCCATGCTCGCCCCCGCCGGGAGGTACAGGCTGATTCTTCCCATCCCTCTGCCCATTGGGGCCTCTCTTCTACTCCTTCCCTCATCTGGTATCTTGCCACTGCTGGATGGGGGTCCTCTCCTCACCCTAGGGGCCTCATCGCGAGGTCTCTGTCCTCTCTACCCTGCTTTTGCTTCACCTCACTTAGCATCAGTCCAGTTGGCTTTGGCAGCTTGGTGATGGCTGGACAGTAAGTTAGGGTGGTAGTCCTCTGAGCTATTGGGAGTAGCCTCGCCTACTTCTGTGACCCTAGTTGCAGCCTCCTACCGTATTGTTTGGCCGGATCTTTGCTACCTTACCCTCTTCCTCTCCTCTCTTCTGGGATTGGCTGGCACCCTACTACTAGGATCAGCTGGCACCCTACTGCCTCGGCCTTCGGGCCCCATCGTCACTGAGGTAGTAGTGCCTCAGCCTACCCCTCCTACCTCCCCTCCGCGCCAGTGTCACTTGGTGCTGCTCTCACTTCTGCCACCCTCACGGAGGCCCTACAACTCTTTCCTGGCTCTGGTATCACTATAGGCATCATCCACCCTTTTCCACAACCAGACTCCTCACAGCTGGGGTGTACCCCCTCCCTCCTTGGCAGTATTGGCTGCCCTCTTCTATCACGCGTTACTGGCATCTCTCGCCTGTCTTCCTTCCTCCACACTTGCGGCCCACCCCCAGCTGAATGACCAGTTGGCCTATCTTGGTATTGCAATATCTCCTGGGTTGAGCTGGCTGGCCCCGTCATGGCATTTCACCAGGGTCTTACCGTGGGCCTGACAGTGGACACGTTCGTTTGCGGATGCCTGTAGAGGCACTTGGAGGTTTCCTAATCTATTCTTTCCTTTGTTGAGATGACACTGAATGGTTTTCTTCCCTCTCCTGCTCTCCCTGTGGAGGATGATTGTTCCTGTACAGGGTAGGATGTGCAGATAGGCCCATACCAGAGGGTCTAGGGGTGGTTGTTTTGGTCTCTGGGGTACAGGGGATTGCATTTAGAATTAAGGTTTTGTTGTTGCCATAGCTAGCACTCCATGCAGGTTCTTGTACCTTAGCAAAGAATATATGAGTTAAACAAAAAAAAAAAGAATCTTTAGCTTTCAGAAGGTACTCTCTCCTAAAAGCTACCACCTGGTCCCTTCTTCTCCAGGACTGAGCGCTGCAGGCCCCGCCCCCCTATACTACTCCTATCCTCCGCCAGAAGCCCTGCACCCCTTCATGTGACTGGAGCGCTTCCTGGCAGGAAGAATACATCAAAATTAATGAGAGCTGAAAAGAGCTATCTAGCGGCACACACCCCCTGGAACGAGCCAGACAAGCCTACCACCTGCCCTGCCTGCACCTGTGAGCTAGAGACTATGCAGCACGCTATCCTCTCCTGTCCCTCTAAGGCCCCCTCGAGGCTGCTCCATATCCCAGCAGTAGAAGCTTTAGGCTGTGAGGCCCCTCTCTGGACTAATAAGGACCTCTTATGGGGCCTGGTGTGATACATCTCCTAGACCAGAACCAATTTCCCTCCCGCAAATCGGTGGGGTGCAGGTGTCATCCGGTGTCAACTCCGTTTCAGATTAAAGTGGCAGTTTTTCTTTCTGATAGCTTTCCTAGCATTTATTTGACTTTGCATGCTTTGTGTTTCCTTCATGTGGGAGGAGGCTTGTCTTTCTTTTTGCGATTAGTCGCACTGGCAGCAATGGTGGGTTGTATTACTCACAGGTGGAGATTTGTTGGCGGAGATATATTTCGTTATTGTTTGTTGTTTTTGATATTAAGGTTTTGTTTTTGCCATAGCTAGCGCTCCATGCAGGTTCTTGTACCTTAACAAAGAATATATGGTTTAAACAAAAAAAAAAAAATCCTTAGCTTTCAGAACATCCTCCATCTCCGCTACACCTTTGGTGATTGAAAACTCAACACCATGGTTACTATTGTAGCTTACATCATCTAGCACTACCACCTCCCCCTATCTCCCTCCGTCTATCCTTGGCTGCTGGAGGTGGACTCACTTTTCCTCCCCTTTGAGGTCTTGATTTATTTCTTGATTCTCTCAGTTCTATCCCTGGTTGGGGTTTTTTATCTTCGTGATGTTTCTCCTCTTCCTACCACGCCTCCCTTAGGCATTGGCATGGTCGGTAACCCCTTTTCCACCAGCAGTAGATGGTCGGGACTACAGTTGTAGTAGGAGAGAACAGCCTTCAGCCTTCGGTCAATCTCTCCATTCTCTTACTTCTCTAAGAGGCTGGCCAGTCAGACCCGAACGCAATAACTGATAGCTGCTAACCATGGTCTTGGGTCCACCCCTCCTCTCTCCTTCGGGGCCTTTTTGGCTGGCAGGTGGTGGGATCCCTTCCACTGCAGTGGTGCTATCTCTCCCAGAACAAGGGATGACATGAGAGACGTGCTAAAATACTTGCTTAGCTTAGGGCTCCTCTATGGTCGGATCAGCTGGCACCCTACTGCTACCTCCTTTCAAGCTGGCACCTTACTGCCTCTATCGTCAATTGACCCGCAGGACATACAGTTACTGACATGCGTGCCACACACCTCCTCTCCTGACTTCTTAGTTGCTACCTTTGGGGTGGTTTCCCTTACACCCTTCGTGTCCAGGGCTTCGGCTCCCTCTTCCTGGCCCTTGTCAAATGGCCTAGGGGTCCTAATCATAGGATTTGAGTTGTGATCATTGGCCCTTAGGGATTTGGTTTGGGTTGCTACCTTTAGGTGTTTTGTTCTTGGGGTTGGGGGTATTCTTGGTTCACCGTCGGGTAGCTAGCTTTCTTTTGTCGCTTGGCGGTGGGGGTTATTGGGTGGAGCAGTTGACAGAAGGGATTATGGGTGGTAGTAGTTTTTTCTACCCCAGAGGGTTTTTTTAGCTCAGTAGTTCAGCCTGGGCTGGGGGGAGGCGGTTTTTTAGGCATTATAGCTAGCACTTCATATCCCTTTTTGTTCCAAAAACGAAATAATAAAATAAGGCAAACAAAACCAAAAAAACAAATCCTTAGCTTTCAGAACATCCTCTATCTCTGCTATACCTCCGGTCATTGAAAAATATTTCCTCATTGTGAACAACTCAATACTAAGGGACTATCACCACTTTTCTTTAGCCATGCACCCCTCCGTTGGGGGGTGCAGGCTGATGCTTTCTATCTATCTGCTCATTGGGGCTTCCTTTCTACTCACTCCCCCATCTGGCATCTCGCCTCTGCTGGATGGGGGTCCTCTCCTCACCCTGGGGGCCTCTACGTGAGGCCTCTCTCCTCTCTACTCCGCTATTGCTAGACCTTGCTTAGTATCACTATGGTCAGCTTTGGTGGCTAGGTGTTGGTCAGATGGTCAGTTGGAATGGTGGTTCTCTGGGCTATTGGGAGTGGCCTCGCCGGCTTCTGTAATCCCAGTTGCAGCCTCCTACCATATTGTTTGACTGGATCTTTGCTACCTTGCCCTCTTCCTTACCTCTCCTCCAGGATTGGCTGGCACGCTACTGCATAAGCCCTTGGGCCTCATTGTCAGTAAGGTGGTAGTACTTCACCCTGCCCCTCCTGTAACGCGGGCTCCCTCAGGTAGATGGTTCCTAAGGATGTGACCGTACCAAACTTCGAATCTTTCAAACACAGCTCTTGCAAAAGTGTAAAGAATAAAAGTAAACTGTAAAACTTAATATCGTTAAGCTCAGGCTTACCTCAATTAAAGTCTCTTGAGAGGACGTTGATTGTGTCGGGGTAGGAGAGTTCTCGTATAATCTTTAAGTAGTCAAACTTATACCAAAAACTCCTCCATCAGGTTACCCCAACCAACATGAGTATGCCCTTCGCCATAACGGTTGCTCCGGCACCATGACCGTGTCCCCGAAGGGCCTAAGGTGTCAGCGCACGCTAGTAGGATTCTCCTATATGCACCTCAGTTCCTGTGAGGTGTTTACCAATACACCTGCTAGAGTGAAAACTTCTGCGCATTGCTGTCTCGCCTAGGAAAGCTAACTAAATGACTCTCTTCCCATGTGCTATGACCTATGCAAGCACTTGTAGACATCAGCTGTCTTCTGGTTAAGTTCTATCTCCCCAAATTGCGAACTTAGAAGGTCTACGATGCTCTTGTAGAGAGCTGCGGCGGCAGCGGGACCCGTGGGCACTACCCATGGTCCCTTACCCTGACACACCACTCATCGTGATAAGTATCATGTTATTTGAGTCTTCAAACAACCCACAAAGAGCCTACGGCAAAGGGGCAGGTGTAGGTTTAATTGGCGTAAAAACTTCTCAGATGTCTCCGGTACTACCCGGGACCACTCTGGGGACCCTTCCGGATAGCTTACACTAACTCCATCAGTTTTTGTCTATTTTACTCCGTTCCTTTTGGAGAAGGTACCTGACCTTCTCACCCTGGCCCCCTTATATATCCTGCGAACAGGCTCTGGTCGGACAGACGGCAGCTACGTATACAGTGTTATGGACATGTCTTCATAGACTCCTTTCAACTAGTAAGATAGCAACTCCACCCATTTTGGCGCATGATGCCCGGGGCCAACCCTGGGGCCGCAGGTACCTGTTAGAAATAATCCTGCTAAGTTACAGCATGTTCGGAGCATTATAGCTCCTCCCGTAGTCTTCCGATCAATGGGCAAGCAAGTGCCCGTCGATCGTCATTGCGTAACAAACAATCCTAATATTTCCCGAAATTCCTCCGAGAACATTTCCGACAGAAGGTAGGGTAATAGTATCCCCAAGGTAGGGTAAGTATGTCCGTGGTGACACGAAACCGGTCTCCGTGGCAGGGTAACATGACTTCCTTAGACAGGGTAAACTTCCCCGGCCATCTGACCTATCCTTTGGGCCGAGCAGACATTGTCACATTACTACTACTACTTAGGTACTCCTATTCCTTAAGTACCTTCTGTTCTTAGGGATATCCGGACCGTCAGATATCCTTTGGATGTTCGTCTGCATATCTGCCTAGTCTACCATCTGACCTCTTGGTCTTATGTATGGGCATAGACATAGGTTACCATAGCTCTATAACGTAGGGTCATTACACCTCCCACCTCCCCTCTGCGCCAGTGTTACTTGGTGCTTCTCTCCCTCCTTCTACCATGGTGGCAACACTACAAATCCTTCCTGGCTCGGATGTCACTACAGGTATCATCCAACCTTCTCCACAACCAGACTTCTCATGGCTAAGGTCTACCCCCTCTCTTCTTGGCAGTATTGGCTGCCCCCCTCTCTCACATGTTGCTGGTATCTCCTGCCTGTCTTCCTCCCACCATGCCTGCAGCCCACCCTCGGCCAAATGGCCGGTTGGCCTGCCTTGGTATTGCACTACCTCCTGGGTTGAGCTGGCTGGCCCCATTATGGCATTTTGCCAGGGTCCTACTGTGGACCTGATATGTGGACTGTATATCTGCTGACACTGGTAGAGGTACTTGGAGGTTTCCTATTCTATTCTTTCCTTTGTCGTGATAACGCTGAAGGGGTTTTTTCCCTCTCCTGCGTCCCCTGTAGAGGATGTTTGTTCCTGTATGGGGCGGGATATGTGGTTAGGCACATACCTGAGGATCTTGGGGGTATTGTTTTGGTCCCTGAGGTGTGGAGGAATGCGTCTGAAATTAAGGTTTTGTTTTTGCCATAGCTAGCACTCCATACAGGTTCTTGTAAAGTACCTCCCCAAAAGTGTTGGCAAAATGACCTTTTTACACCAAAAATTGGCAGGTTTGATCAACCCCCACACCTGGAATTGCTTCAAATAATCCTTGCAGCCCATATAATTATTTTCACCTTCACTGCACCTTTTACCTGACACTATTTATTTTGTCAATTTATTCTAGGGGCTAAACTACCAGTCTCCAAAGTTGACAATACGCGTTGCTATGCCATTTTTTCTATGTAAAATGAAGCTTTTCAGTGAAGTCAAAACTTTTAGGACTGCATAACTTCTCCAATTCTTACTTAAAGTTATTAAGAGTTGAGTAGGAGTATGGTGGGATTATTGTAACTACATACCAGAAGTCACGTTGTAAAATCTTTTGTGGTTCCTAAACTCCCAGTGGCGAAAAATCAATGTTTTTGGTATAAAAAGCCCATTTCACCAATACTTTTGTGGAGGTACTTTACCTTAACAAAGAATATCTGAGTTAAACAAAAAAAAAAGAAAAAAACTCTTTAGCTTTCAGAACACGCTCCTTGGCCTCTACTTTCCTCTTGCTCAACAATACTACTGCTTTCGGTCAAGTAAAGCTCTAGGGTTTTGTGTGGCAACTAACTCTGTACACTTATTTCTGCCTTTCGCTTAGGCTTCAGTCTCTAAGTATACAGCCCCCTCACTACCCTGCACAGCCCCCACCATTATAGAGGGATCTGCTACAGGGTCCTCCAGAAGTAGCTCTTAAGCCTCGCACCACTCCACTACCTACGAGTCTAGGACACCTACCTCCTCTCTTTTCGCTCACCTCTTCCTAGTTAGAAACGAGTTAGCCCACACTCTCTATCACATTGGAAGGACAGCACCACTCATCCCTCCCCCATCCCACTCTGTACTGCTGGAATTGTCTACAGGAGAAGCTATGCTCCTCCCCCTGATCTGCATAGCCCTTTCGGAAATAGGCAGCATGATTATGAGACTTGAGGTCCTTTGGAAATTGTTAGCTGCTGACCTCCAGGACCCCCCCTTCCTGCCAGCACTGGAAGTGTCAGTCTGAGACCTCTCGTTAGGGGTCATGGCTTTGGCTGCATGTCCTTCTGCCACCCTCCTTAGTCCACCTCTGCCTCCCTTCAAACATGCTAGGCATCCACTGTCTCCTCCCTCTCTCTCCACTCCCCCAGGAGCAAAGTTCTACGCCCTGCCTGGCTATGAGCTAGATATCGCAGTTGAAGCCATTGACTCTCCCATGCAGGTGGATGGCGTATGGTGTGGAAATCTATATACCTTCACTGCAAGACACCCCTGCTCTTTTGCTACTTTCTAGTTTCCCCAGGATGAGTTCCCAGGCAAGTCTACCTTTTGTCTAGGCCCCACCCCAACCTTTCTTATACTAGTCTCCTCCTCCTATGCCAGTACTGTGGCCTCCTCCAAGGGCACAGTCCAGTAGGTGGGCACCAAGGGCAAGAAGAAGAAGGCGACAGCAGCCCATGTCACAGCATCAGGTGGTGTGCCCTCCCATACCTGGGAGGGCATCCTTCTCATAACTGCCAAACACCGCTTCGTCGCCATCTGTCCTACTCCTGCACTCTACCCCGAGCCCTTACACTTAGCAGCTACTACCTCTGATATTGTGGCCTCCATTCTTCTCGAAGCAAATTGTCCCTTTCTAGTTTCCTTTTGAGCCATTGTGAATGCACATGGCATCCTCATTCTTCTTGCTTCAGACTTCCTCACCTCCACTACCAGCTACTCCCCCTACTATGAGGTACTCACTACTAGGATCAACGAGTCCTGCCCGGTTGGTGATAACCCATACTGGCCCTTTCACCCTGTACCTAACGAGGTGCAGCTGGTCATCCACAGTCTCCCTGTTGCTTTCCTTCTGCTTGTGCAGGAGGACCTTTTCCCTGCCCTCCCCACTTCTATCAAAAATGCCAAGGATGTCAACATCTTTGGAGGACACTACCTTCAGCCTGATATCCTCCTGCGCAAGGCCACTACCTCAGTAGTCATCATTGTCACCTTAGGCCCTTCCAGAACATGGTAATGGTGCCGGGCAACCCTTACGGAGAAAGGCATACTTATGTTAGTTGGGATAACCTGATGGGGGAGTTTTTGGTATAAGTCTGACAAGTTAAAGATTATACGAGAACTCTCCTACCCCGACTCAATCAACATCCTCTCTAGAGACTTTAATTGAGATAAGTCAGAGCTTACTGATACTAAGTTTTATCATTTACTTTCAAGTTTATTCTTTACACTTTGCAAGAGCTGTGTTCGAGAGATTCGAAGTTTGGTGCAGTCGCATCCTTAGGATCCATCTACCTGAGGGAGCCCCCGTTACACTTTTCAACCTGTATCACTCATAGTTGCGAAATGTGATTGAGAGAGCCTTTGGTGTCTTGCGACACTGATTTCATATCCTCAATATAACACCTGAGTATGATCTTGACACCCAAGCAAACCTACTGCTCATAGTTTGTGCTTTGCACAACTTTCTTTACTATCATGGGAATAGTGAGGATGACGAGTTCTATAAGAAGACTGATCAACTTGTAGATAATACAAGCAGTAATGTGGCAGTCAATGCCTTGGATGGCAGCCAAGAGGAAATAGAACCTGAACAGGAGCATGATATGAGTGACATGGTCTTAGGAAGGGACAGGCGGGCAAGGCAAATGTGGATTGACTATGTACAATACTAGCAGAGAGTTTGATTAATCTAGTTACATTTAAATTTGTTTACTTCTGGTATTGTGAAATTTGGTGCTGTAACTACAGTTCCTCCCCCTCACACCTGTCTAGTGCCTGAAATGTTTCAGCTTTAATTTGATTTTCAAAAAGCTCATATCCAGCCAGCATCTTTTGCGTTGACCAACCAGTCTTGCTATAATAGCCTTTACGAAACTTCAAAATCGCTTGGCAAACTACTAATGAAATTGGTATTGAAGGAAGTAGCATAGTGACTATGCTTTCTACTGCTTAGAGGAGGCATTCAGTTGCACTTTCAGAGCGTTGTCGTATAGAGCCTAATGGTTTGACTTGTTCTCCATTACAATGGTTGGGTTTTTTTGAGGGTTGAGAGCTATTTTTGACATTCGGATAATCAGGAAGAAGAGTATCATCTTCGGGCTTGATGTCGAGATCTGTTGTAGCTGAATAGGGAATGCTGGAATAAATTGCCCAATGCCTAGTCGCTTAAGTCCCTTTTAGAATTTCAGCCAATTCCACAGTGTTAGTCATAGGCTTGTCGTGAAACTTCTGAATTACTAGCTGCTTTCCAACTTTAATATCCTGGACTTCATCTGGTGCGGTGACAGCCCCTGTAGTAATATCAAAGCCAAACCCATACAAATTCTTCAATTGCATCCAAACTTTCCACTGCTTCTTCAACATTTCCAACTTTACCTAATATTTCTCTCCTGTGACTGGAACCCTAGCACTCATTACCTTCTGTACACTCTCTGCCACAGTGTTCCAGACCTATCTCTTTGTTAAGAATCCTGCCAGGCACTGTGATGTGACAGGTAAGGATTCTTAATTTGTAGCAAGGCGATAGTTCTTAAGCTGATACCTACGCGATACTGATAGTTAAGTCCTTTTGACTTCTATCTTATCGCGCCTATTCCTCTAATCTTCTTAAGTCCTTGTTTAGGACTTAATCATTCAACGTGGGACAAGAGATAGTTTTCTTGCTTGGGAGGAAAGACAATTCTCGGGTTTCTTGAGATAAATCTTAAAGAGAACTAAAGGTAGATTTTATTGTAATAACTTAAAGGTAGGAAATAGACAAGAAGAATATGTGAAGAACTAATACTTCGGGGTCCTAGCAATCCCTTATATAGTAGTTCTTCACCTGACGTGACTCGTACCTGATGTCATGCGAACCCTGTGACTTATAACTATGAGTTACGCGAAATCCATCAGCTGACTCCTATGAGTCGCTGCACAACATTGCTAAAACCAATCAAAACATAACAACCAAATCAGGTGTGCAACTCGCATCACCTGAGTGAAACCCATGACTCATAATTCGAGTCATGTGCAAAAATCATGACATCATGTGACTCACAATTGTGAGTCATGAACAGGTAAATCTAATAACCTATGGTGTACTAGTGTGCATCATGTGAAATCCCACCATACTGATACCTCGAAATTCTGAGTCTATGTAAAATCTGCCTTGCTTAGTCACAGTTTGTGACATTAGCTTCCCTCTCCCTCAGCCCGAGTCCCTGCGGGCTTTATTGATTCCTCCATCCTCCGTAATGGCTCCTCCAACTACTTTCCCCATGGTTGTAGCTGCGATTAATCCGGTGGACCGCTCATGTGGTCCTGTCTGAATCTTTCTGAGCCTCTTCCACGTGGCTCTCCAACTCTCTTTCCAACGCGCTCCTCACTCCTCTTTCCTTCGCCAGCTCTCTCTCGAGTTGGCTTACCCTCAACTTGGTTTCTCTCTTTATTGCCTCCAGAAATACTTGTATTAGCCGAAGGTCTTTTTCCAGTTCTGCTATCACCGCCTGCTGATCCTCTGCCTGAGGCAGCCTCGGCATAGCTTCTTCCATCTCTTCCTGCCAAGATACCTTCTTGGCTTTCTTTGTCTTAGGCCATTTGTATTTTTGGGCCCCTATCCTCCTTGACTCTGCCCTTGGGGTCGGTTTGATGTACTGTATCAGAGCTACTATCTCTGGGGTTGGGGAGCTCGCAGGGGATCCCAGGGGCGAAGTTTTAGGTGGCTATTGGTTCGCTTCCCAAGGCCAATATCCTGAGCCTTCCTTCTCGCTTTTGTGTACTTGGTACTTGTCATTGTAGCATCCTGTCCATGACAGGTTCACGTGTTCTCTTTCTGGTGTCGGGATTCTCGATAGGGGTAAATCTACCAGATTTACCCAGTTCTCGTCCATGGGTTCTTCCATGACTGGTGTTGGTTTTTGATACCGCAGGCTTGTTGGTATAATGTGTCTGAACGCATCGCGTTCTAGAGTGTTTTGTAGGGCTGAGGGTATCAGCAGTTGTTGGTGATTCCAACGGTAAGAGTCTGTTCTGTATAGCGTAGGTGTTACATGCCCTGATTTGGGTACGTCCTAGACTGTTGGCTGTTGGTTTGCGTGGGTATTTTCAGAGGAATTGTTGGACTGCATTTTGTGCATTATCAAAGTTCTCGGCTGGATACCCAGTTTTATTGTATGCTGGTGAGTATCTCGTCCACTTCACCTTGTATTGCAGGCGACTGTAGTGCAATCGAGAGTCAAGTATGTCTTCAAGTTCGTATTCTGATTCACCGTCTATTTCGATTGGTGGTGGTAGTGGCTTTTCTTGTGAAGGTAGAGGATTGTCTTGGTATAGTTCACGGAGGCTGATGTGGAAGGTATTGTGTATCTTCATTAAGGGCGGAAGGTCAAGCTTATAAGTGGGGCTTCCTATCTTTGCTAATATCTTGAATAGTGTGATTTTCTTGTAATCCAATTTTTTCGTTGGTCGCGTGGTCCTAATATTGCGTGGTAGTAACCAAATCCTATCTCCTGATTTGAGGTTTGGATAGGGTTTTCTGTGACAATCATACTCTTCATTTTGTTGTAGTTGTGCCATGACCATTTCCGTTCGTAATGTGTCATGAAGTTGACTCATATCTTTCTTGTCCGTTATCTTTCTTTTGAGCATATGACCGATGGTCACGTGTTCTGGATGTAGGCGGTAATTTACATAGAAGGGTGTCGTCTTAATTGTTTCTTGTTTTCCATTGTTGTATGCAAATTCGGCTGTCAGTAGCCCTTCACACCAATTGTCTTGTTGGTAATTGATATATGCTTGAAGGTATTGTTCTAATATGCTGTTTATTTGCTCGGTCTGTCCATCTGTTTGAGGGTGAAATGTGGTACTTATTTGTCGTTCTATTACCCATTTTTGTGTGATTTTTTTCCGCACTTCGGATGTGAATATCGATCCTCTGTCGCTGATGATGTCTTTTGGTAATCCATACAATCAGTAAATTTATTTTAGAAACACCGTCAGAAACTGCCCTGTCATTATGTCCATTCTGCAGGCTATGAAGTGACTCATCTTGGTTAGACGATCTACTACCACAAGTATGGTGTTTTGATTGTTTGACCTTGCTAAGTCTGTAATGAAATCCAATGAAATCGATTTCCATGGTTTTTTTAGTTGGTTGTTGGATTTGAGTAATCTATAAGGTGCATGTCAGACCACTTTGGTCTGTTGGCACATGTCACAAATTCTAACATATTGCTTCATGTCTTCGCTTATCTTCCGCCAGTAATATCGTCAACTAATAAACTTGGTAGTTTTGGCTGTTCCTCTGCGGCCCGCGTATGAGGGGTTGTGATAGTATCGTATGGTTTCGGTATGTAATTCTTCTTTATCCAGTATCCAGATTTTTCCATCATACCATAAGGAATCGTCTCTTCATTGGCACAATCCTAAGGCTACGCCTTTGGTTTCCTTTATTCCTTGTGCTAGTTTTTCTCTTCTCTCCTTGATGTCTTTATCCTGTGAACTTTCTTTTCTGATAGCTTCTTCCAATGTCATTCGGGTATTTATCTCATTCAATGATTCGTATCCACTGTCGTCTTCCTCTGGTTGCAACTATTTTTCCTTTGGTAGTAGTGTTCATTGTTTCTGTTTGATTCTTTTATCTTCAGGGTCTTTTGATCGGTCTGTTGATTGTCTGGTTAAGGCATTGGGTTTTCCCACTTCCTTTCCTGGTCAGTATTCATTTTTGAAGTTGTAAGTGCTGAGCTTTTCCATCTATCATATTTGTCATCCATGCAGTTCCTTTGTGGTCATAAAGGGTACAAGGTTTTCGTGGTCTGTGAGTATTTTGATAGGTGTTTGGTTGTTTTGTGTGTATCTTCTCCATTCCTTCAAGGCTTGAACTATTGCTAATAGTTCTTTATCGTGGACGTCATAGTTGTATTCCGCGGGTCATTGTTTTAGATATGAAAGCCACTGGTCCCCATTTCCCATCTTCACATTTTTGGGATAGTGTGCTCAAACATACGTATTTCGATGCATCTGTCTCAATCATCATTTCATTCTTTAGGTCCAAATGTACCAATATTGTGTAACTACCCTATGTTATGGAGCTATAGCAACCTAAGTCTACGCCCATATGTAAGACCAAGAGGTCATATGGTAGACTAGACGGGCATGCGGGTGCATGTCCGAGGGATATCTAATGATTAGGATATCCTAAGGAACTGAAGGTACATAAGGAATAGGTGTACCTAAGTAGCAGAAGTAAAGTGACTATGTCCACTCTGGCCTAAGGTTAAGTCAAAAGGCCGGGTGAGTTTATCCTGTCTAGGAGAGTTACATTACCCTACCATGGAGACTAGTTTCATGTCACCTTAGACATACTTACCCTACCTTTGAGACACTATTACCCTACCTTCCATCGGAAATGTTCTCGGAGGAATTCCGGGAAATGTTAGGATTGTTTGTTACACAATAACGATCGACGGGCACTTGCTTGCACATTTATCCGAAGGCTACAGGAGGAGCTATAGTGCTCCAAACAAGCTGCAACTTGGCAGAACTATTCCTAACAGGTACCTGCAGCGCCAGGGTTCGCCCCAGGTGTCCTGGGCCAAAATGGTTGAAGTTGCCATCATACTAGTTAAATGGGGTCTATGAAGACTTGTCCATAACACTGTATACGTCACTGCCGTCCGTCTAACCGGAGGCTGTTCGCAGCATATACAGGGGGGCCAAGGCGAGAAGGTCAGGTACCTTCTTCAAAAAGAACGGAGTAAAATGGACCAAAACCTATGGAGTTAGCATGAGCTATCCAGAAGGGTCCCCAGAGTAGTCCCGGGTAGTGCGGGAGACATCTGGGAAGGTTTTACACCAATCAAGCCTACACGTACCCCTTTGCCGTAGGCCATTTGTGGGTTATTTGAGGACTCTAATAGCATGATATTTATTACGGTAAGTGGTGTGTTAGGGGTAAGGGACCATGGGTAGTGCCCAAGGGTTCTACTACCACCACAGCTCTCCGTGGGAGCATGGTAGACCTTCTAAGTTCGCAATCAAGATAGATAGAACTTAACCGGAAGACAGCTGTTATCTACGAGTTCTTGCATAGGTCATGACACATGGGAAGAGAGTCATTTAGTTAGTTTTTCCTGGGTGTCTCGACAGTTAGCCACTAACAAGACTCCGATACGCAGAAGTTTTCTCTCTGGCAGGTGTATTAGTAAACACCTTGCAGGAACTGAAGTGCATAAAGGAGAATTCTACTAGAGTGCGCTGACACCAAGGCTCTTCGCAGATACAGTAATGGTGCCTGGCAACCCTTACAGAGAAGGGCATGCTCATGTTGGTCGAGGTAACCTAATGGGGGAGTTTTTGGTATAAGTCTGACTACTTAATGATTGTTGTGAGGTGGGATCGATGGACAAACATACAGACAATCGTGATGGAGGAGAAAGGAACTTCGTTACTGATCTCAGGAGTGAGGCTCCCAGCTAATTACAAGACACCGAAGAACATGTGACTGCTTGCTCCAACCTTGTGCCCCTCAGGCATTCAAACCCTCATCCCCAATGGTGTACACCACACCAAGAATCTGTAATGGGGGCTCCCTCAGGTAGATGGCTCCTAAGGATGCGGTCGCACCAAACTTCAAATCTCTCGAACACAGCTCTTGCAAAAAGTGTAAAGAAATAAAAGTAAACGGTAAAACTTAATATCGTTAAGCTCAGGCTTATCTCAATTAAAGTCT